>MPNW01000624.1:34723-47129 GCA_011800805.1 Hirudo medicinalis
AGAACCTTCATATAAGGAACTCATGGGGAATGGAGACATTTCAGCCATTAACCTCCCAGACGTCAGCATGGATAGAATGGAATTTGAACAATTCCAACTCATTGAAAACGGTTCAAATAAAGGTAAGTTGTTCTCTTGAGCAACATTGGCTTTAAATATACCCTCAGCAGGAAAACCAAAACCACCTCATATTGGAGATGCTATAAGCAAGCTAAACCTAATGTCTGCCCTGGGACTGTCCGGCAGAAAGGAGATATATAAGTATAAGATATATACTCCACGTATATATCCTTAAATACGTGGAGGAACAGTGGATCAGGAGCACCACGTTTCCACCTGTTTCGTGGTCATGTTACAGAAAATTTGTGCGAACCAACAACGACTGCGAAAGTTGGCATAGTCGCCTCAACAGGAAAGCAGAAACATCGGGCTTAAATCTATATAAACTTGTTGATTTGCTTCATAGGGTTGGCAAGAAGATATTTTGTCCCTACCAACAAATGTTGCATGAAGCATGGACTGACTATTAAAATGCCACTATTGATATTCATGATTGGATGAAAATATGTAGCAGTTTCTATTCAAATAAATGATATTTCAAAGTTATTTTTGTTATAGGCCTTCGCTATTTTGGCCTTTTATTTGGATTTTAGATATTTTGGTTTTAGACCTTCGCTATTTTGGTCACGCCTTTTAGATATTTTGGTCTGGATATAAAAAGGCCTTCGCTATTTTCGACCGATCCCGTTTTGCTCGCACACCTTTCGCTATTTTGGTATAGACCCAAAATCAATCACAAGCTAAAGTAAAAAGAATTGTTGAAAAATGAAATTTAAAAAAATCTTATTCACCGAGGTTTTTCAAAGCATATAGTAGTAGATTTAGTACTACTTTACTAGTACTAAAGATATACTAGATAATTTAATAAGATTTAGATCTACTTTAGATTGCTGCGACTCTACTTTAGTATATCTAAAGATTTGTAAATCTACTACTCTAGAAAATCTTCCATTGGAACTTCAGGTCACAATGAGTTAAAGTTTCTGGTATCATTCTATTTCTTGCCTTGTTGAGCATCCTGTTCGTTGTACTAAACGATCTCTCAGGAGAGAGGCGGTTGTTACGGAACAACAAGAAGGATTTCACAGAGCGCTTTTAACTCGCAGTACCCCATATCAGCTTTCAATATTTTTATCAATGGGCTTTCGTCTGCTTTATATCTTCCCCAACTAACCATGGACTTTATGGAAAATGTAAAAGATTTCAAATCCGCAAGTACAGTTTCTGCATTAACAATTTTCTTACAAAGTTGCTACACACATTTATTACTTTTTTGTCTTGTAGACCTGTCATTGATCGTAAGGTCTCAAATCAATATAATCTCAATCGATTTGTCATTAAATCTGTCTTCAATTTCTTTGATGACACTTTCATAATACTTCATACTCGTTAATATATTTTTTTTACTTTCATTACTAAGAATTTCATTCATAACATGGCAGGAGATTTTGAAACTTTCATTTCTGATTTCACGCAAAATTCCTAATGGTTCAAAATGTCCCTTAAATGATTTTAAGCTTCTGAAGATAGAATTCACTATTAATAGATTCATGACAAATAGGCCAGCAGAAATTTCATATCCTTACCGTCATACATGATTTTAAATGGAATATAAAATTGTATGCACACACACACACAAATAATCCAAAGCAATCCAGAAATAAAGTCTTTGTCAGTTTATTAGCGCTCTACACAAATGGGAAGACAAAACTAAAGTTGAAGAAAAATATAAAAACAAACTTAATTTCAAACACGCGCGAAAAAATGGACCATAAATAGGGAAAATTTTGAAGCATGACCAAGTGCAAGTCCAAATCATCTTAGTTATGCAACGGACTTTAATCAAATAAATAAATAAAGCATGACCAATTTGTCCAAATCATCTTAGTTATGCAACGGACTTTAATCAAATAAATAAATAAGCATGACCAAAGACCAATAATAATAATAGCAATGATTTATGAAATCCACAGCGCTAGCAGTGACATTATATGGCGGAACTTGCAAATACTTTTTTTTATCGCTCAATGGCTCGACATTCCAAAATAAAAAAATTATGTTTTCAAATAAGGGCATCGTTACTTATTTGAAATTGAGTTTTATTTTCGGGAGGGGCGATGGCTTAGCTCCGGGGGGGGGCAACGACTAAAAGAAACCCTGCATGTTTTGCTAGAATTTGTTAGAACTTGTAGCAGTGAGTCATTTATTGGTAGAAGCGTTCTTCCTCGTCGTTCTCGTATTATTTGGGCTGGGGATTTCTTCAGCTTTTCAGACGGCTTATTTCTCCAATCAAGTAAAGCAAGTAATGTAGAGTACCTGACGACTCATTAGAAGTATTTCTTTTAAATTTTTATTCAATCCAAAGCGTTTTTTTAACAAACGACTGGCGATAATTTGTCAAATGGTTTTTTCAACCGGCTGGCATGAAATTGTTTATTTTCTAACAGCCGGAAAAAACTTGTTTACTTACAAAGAAGTGACAGATACTCTTGTTCTGGTAGAAGTGACGACACCTCTCGCTCTGGTCTGTCGATATGTTGATCCTAAATTTATCTAATAAAAGTCTATGGTTTAGAAAAGAAAATAAATGCTTAGTGTGATTTTTAGTGGAGAAACAAGCATTTACATATTAATTTAAAATGGTATTTGTTTAATAAATTAAAAGTTGAAAACATTTAGAAAAATTAATTCCACGAAAAAAATCAGTATATATTCGCGCTCCCAGCGGTTTTGGGATCATTGTTTTGGAGTAAGATAGCCTTTGGCTGGGGTGTGTTTTTGTTTGATTTCTTTTACCAACAAAGTTGAAGATATTGCGGTATTTAATACATTTACGAATAATTGAAGGTTTAGTTGCATTCATCCTCGCAGTGATTTTCGAATGCAAGACTTTAACGCAGGAGGAAATACGATGACCAGTAGCTGCGGCGATGTCAATTCTTCCCAGCATTTTATTGATTCTGGTTCCAACAAAACATCTCTGAATCATGCTTCAAAACAAGTGGGCGTTAGATATATTTTCTCCTGCATTTTTATATCAAGTGTTAGAGAGTTGATAACATCTGCATTGGTGGTCTCTAGAGTGAGGAACAGGCATCCTTGCTCAGTGGATTAACACAAATCTTATTTCGTATTGGTTATAAGCTTTGCATTAAATGAATTTGATGGTTGTCTTTTCATTTAACTTTTTTTGATTAAATTTTGTCAGGCTAATCATCATATTCCACAACTTCATACATTAAACCAATTGAGATCACAACAAGGTTTGATGCAGCAACCTTTGGTCCAAATTTCTAGTTTACAGTTACCCCAGCAAGTTCTCCAGAATCAGTTTTTGAAACCAGGTGAATTGAAGAGTGAAGTAATTCAGTCCAAAACAAAATTGGTGTTAATTATGTAAAAAGTCTGTTTATGTTTGCTTAAAAAAATATGGATGTTACTTTCAAAGTGTTTTAAAACTATTTTTGGGTTTGGATAATATGATTTTTGTGTTTTTCAGGTCAACCCGCACATATTGGTCCAGTCCTCCCAACAGGATCATTTCCAAACATTTTTTCTGCCTTACAATATCAAATTCTTGTTCAAGGTTTTGTTCAACTTTATTTTAGTGTTTTATTCATTTTACTGATTTGACTTTTCTGTTAATAATTTTTAGCTCTCCAACAAGGATTGATTCCTGTGCCTCAAACATCCCAACCTGTTCCAGTTATGAATTCTGTGGGAACTAGTCATAATTCACAGTCATCAAGTAGATTGAATACTTCACTTTCCTCTCCAGCAACCTCTAATATCTTAAAAGTCAATGGGGCATCAAGTCTTTACAGTAAGGACTCTTCAAAATCTGAACAAGCTGTTGTACAGAGTTCATCTACTTATGGTATGGGATAAGCATTGCTTGAGTTAATTATTGGTTATTATTATTGGTTATTATTGTGGGTGTTAGCCCTGCCAATCTATCCATCCTTTGGAGAAAACTCTGCTATTCAAGCCTCAGAAGAATCTTTGGTTGTTTCTGCTTCAGTCGGATGTGCTACTGCTGAGGGCATGGCTTCAAGACCATTTACATCCATACCTTCATCTTTTTATTTGACAGGTATTCAAAACCCAGTTATAATTTTTATAAATTTAGTCCTTATTTTGTTTATTCTACTCAAAAATTCACAGGTATTTCATCAGCCATCGAAAGCTGTAATGTTACCAATTCTTGTGAAGCCCCATTAGTTGTTTCTTCACTGAGAGATTCGTTGTCTAAGCAGGCTAGATTATTTAATATTTTCTAGTGACAAATTCCCTTTATTAAGTTTTCTTGAGAGTTCTAGTGAGCCATGATATTTCCATTCTTGTATATTTATATAAATGTGTTAGAAAATACAATTGAATTCCAAAGGAAAATGTGAATGACCAGTTAATTTGGATTCTTACACTAATTTAATTTATTGACTTAATTCTGTAAACTGTATATATGTTTTTTTTATCAAATTAACAGCTTTACTTTATTTAGTTGGTCATTTTTCAGATTATGACTGATTTTAAACCACAATTTTAATGCTTCTTTAAAGGATTTATCAGATAATCAGACCAGGATGATCTCTGAAAACACTTCTGATCTTTCAAATGCAAATTTGTTGCAAGAGAAAACTCAAACATCATGCTCCAAGGCAGAAGTTTTAACCCATATTATAGAGGGTTATATTATTCAAGAAGGATCAAGACCATTCCCTGTGAGTACCTTTGTGTTCACTCTCTTGGAGATATTAAGTCATAAATCATATTGTCATAGGTTGAGAGGTCCATGTATATCAACGAGTTTCTTGACTCTGAAAATGAAGGCTCGAACGAAATGACAGATGATGATGATGATGATGATGATGATGATTTGGAACAGCTGGATACAACCAAAGCTTTTGCATTGAAAGCCAAAAATGACTTAAAAACCATAGGTTAGTCTTGGCACTTTTTATTTTTTTACCTATTAACTATTATGATCCATTTGCTAAAATTTAGTGTTACCGGGGATGTAGAGACATGGATTATAAAATAGTTTGATTATTATGGAAGCCTCAAAGTCAAATGGGTATAATGACTGAATGAATTCTGATTATGACCCTTAGGTCATACCACTGGGTTTTACAAATATCATATATGCTAGTAAAACAGCTAAATGCTTTCCAAATTCATTTTGGTTCCTTTCTTAAAACTTTCATTATTGAACATGAAAATACTGGGCTTGACTTTCATTAATCTTCTAATTGGCAGCATTTTATGTTTTGCTAGTTGTGTTAAATATTTTCAATAGTAGCATCAAAGAGGAAATGTTTTGCTATTAGCAAGTTAACAAAAACAAGTGGACAATATTTGAATGACATTAATTTGTTTATTATTTAAAAAAAAAAAAGATAGAATTTAAAGGGTGTAATGCACACATTTCACATGCACTTTTTAGCTCTCCCTAACCCTAACCCCGTGTAATACATGAGTTAAATCATTTCCGGACATCCTCTCATTTTGATTTTTGGTTCTTGATTAAAAATAAGAATTTTCAGGTTCAGAAGAAACAAAACAATGTCATTGCTGTGGAATATTTTTCCATCCAAAAGCATCTGTGAGCAAAACTGGCAAATTCTGCTCTGTGACTTGTTCTAAGAGGACTGCTGCCTGCTCAAGATGGATGATCCACTATGCATCTAAAGGCCTATTAAATGAGAAAAACAAGTCTAGGAGAATTTCGGGAATGTTGCCAAGCAAGAAATCTAGGAATGTTGAAACAGATGATGATTTTTCTGATATGGAAGAGGTGGCTTAATATTACATTAATTCTAAAACCTCAAAAACGTTTTTTGCAGAAATTAGTGATTTAGTTATAACTTGCATTAATTCTGAATTAATAAGCATTAGTGCTTATTGTCCTTTATGGAGAAAACTTTACATGGAAGTTATGGTAATTTCAGCTAAAAGAAGGCAAAGGATCTGCAAATTTGAGAAGGGCCTCTGCAGTTTCAAAAGCCATGCAGCTGAGTCCTTATCCAGAATGTTCTAAAAGTCAGCAACCATATTCTGAAAAGCATTCTTTAAATAAAGCTCCTGAAACTTCTCAGAAAGTTGAAAAAGGAACCTTTTTAGAGACACTCAGTACTGAAAAGACTTCAGAATGTGATGCATCTATGTGGGGAGTGAGTAAATTTTTTAAAAATTTATTTATGATGCATTTTTTCTGAATATGTTTTTTCAGGTATATGAAGTCTGTGATTTCATCCAATCTTTGTCTGGTTGTGGCATGTATGCAGAAGACTTCAAGAAGCAAGAGATTGATGGGCAAGCTTTGCTACTACTTACTGAAGAGCATCTAATGTCCACAATGAATATCAAATTGGGTCCAGCTCTCAAAATATGTAGCAACATCAGAACTCTGAAAGTATCCACCATTCCTTGTAAGAATGTTAACTGACATTTGTTTTCTGTGGAATTTTCTTAGCAATTTTAGTAATTTTGTTTCATGATGTGGATTTTATAATAAAAATAAATTTTTATAAATTACATGAAATTGTCACTTCTGCATGTCTGAAGCTTTTTTATGGGTGAGATCATTTTGTTCTTGAATATTATGTTTTTACTCAATAAGGCAAACAAATTTGTGCTATATTGAATAGTCTATTGAAGATGCCTAAATTTAAAAAAAAAAAAAAGATTTTCTAAAGGTGTTTGCAAATAGTCATTGGTTAATGTGCTTTTTAGTTGTTTATGTTTATTCTGGAGCCCAGAATCTCTTTATAAAGGAATAGTTACAACTGAATGTCAGACAAAGGTCAAGGTTGGAGGTTCAACCAATTTATATAGGGCCCATACCTGGGGGTCCTCCATGACAATCAAGGCTGTTGCAAACATGGACCATGCCATCAATGCCCCATGCAGGAATGCAACCCATTTAGCCAACCTGCATTTGTGACCATAATTTTGATGTAACGATAACGATACAGAGTTTGATTGGTGTTTTGAGTGGCATGTGTTCAACAGAACTTCAAGACCACTTATTACATGTTATATTTCTACCAATTATTGCTAAGATGTTTAGAGTTCACTAGTTATGGGGATATAATTTCATTGAGTATAAGAACCTTTTGTAATTTAAGCCAGAAATCCAAAATCATAAAATGTTGAAAATTGGTGATCACCATATGTCAACAAAATCGTTTGTTATTCATGATCATAATTTTAAAATAAAGCTAAGAATGTGTCTTGTCACATTTCTTTTTAATTACCTCCTGAAGTTGATTTTTTATTGATTCCAAGAAGAGTTCAGACTTTGCTCGTCCAACTCTTTCCACACTCCACACAGATCTTATGATTTCTTGATGTCTTAAGTATTGCCTGCCATAACAAGCAATCCCCACACATTTTCAGGAGAGTGAAAGTGGCCACTTCAACTGTTTGATAATCCTCTCCTGGAAGATAAATCTGGTGACTTTCAAGGTGGGAATGGAAGCATTATCTTTGCTGAAAAATAACTTTAGCGAATTGGAATTTGCCATGTAGGGTGTGTGGTATCAGAGTTTCAACAAATTTTGAGAAATTCTGATTTCCTTCTAACCACCAGCTCCGACGAATCAAGAGAATGAAATGACAGACCAACCGATGATGGGGTCCATCATTGCCTCTGAATTATGTCAAAAATTACTTTGGAGATGTCAATAATATTTGACCTTGTCGGTGCGCTCCGTGGTAGGAGTTTCTCATTATTACAGACGATTTTCCAGAATTGCCATCGACACATGGTTTACAATCAGAGTATGATCGATGGTGGGTAAGATGGCATGAAGATAAAGATGTTGGGGGAACAATATCAAATTTTGTAGATTCTCTACATTGGGCAGACAATTATTTATGCCCGAATGTTAGAATGATTTTATTCATTTCGGCTATCAGACCATCCACAATAGCTAGCAATGAAAGAAGTTTTTCGACTCTCAAAAGATTAAAAACTTATCTTTGATCTACGATGACAGTTGACAGACTAAATGGGCTATCTCTTATGAACATAAATCAAGATATTGAAATACCAGCAGAGACAATAGTTGACAATTTTGGTAGATTAGGTCCACATCTTGCCTTTTTATAAAACTTCTACTTTGACTAAATTTGAATTTTTTAAATTAATTTTTAAAGGTTCAAAAGTACAACAATAAGCAAAATGGCTATAAAATACCCGCCGGTTTATATTTGCATCAGCAAGCGATTTAGGGGTGGCCCTAAGGGGTCTAGGTTCAAGTGTGCGGCCCCCCGTTAGAGTGTTCTAGATCCGCCCCTGGATGGAACGATAACGAAGATTGGAGGGGTACAAAAAGAACAAGCAAAAACGTTCATTTCTTCGAAGTCTTCAGCTCTACTCGGCGTCGCCATTTTTCCTACAACATCTAAATTTGGCTAATTTTAACTACTTTACAACGCTGAGTTTTGCCGAGTCTTCTCTTCGACCAATCATGTTTCAGTTTCAGCGTTGATATTAATTATTCATGAGTTATTCTTTGAGGTTACATAAAAAAAAAAAGTCGTGGCCCGCACAAAGGTTTCGGCGTGAGCACGTTTCATCTTCGTAATATAAAATTTTTTATAAACAACCTCTTTAATCAACTTTTAATCAATCTTTTTCGTCCGGCAAAGGACGAACCCCACAAAACAAAATTAATATTACTAGAACTCAAGTCCTTTATTATGCCGAACTAACACACAACAGTCCGATACCAATACTATGAATTAAAACTTGATTTAGGTCATGATTTTTATTGATGATTTAAATCATATCAACCCCGGTCTTTTTTCTAATTACAAACACTGTGATCTAATCACTAACAAACTTTATTCTCGAATAATTTAGTAAGAATAAATTGATGATGCTGATTTATCTATCTACATTTACATCAGTCATTCTTTTTATGCACTAAAAACTTCAGCAATTTGGGAACTTTTTTCTTCTCCAAGTTATCACTTGAGGCCAGGCATGAGTCAGAACTACTGCCATCTTCTTTCTGTGCAAGGTGATGGTTATCAACTCCAGTTGGTTTCATGGAAGCAGAAGAGGAATGGCTCTCAAAGTCAATGGTTGACTTTATGCCATCACCAAAGCTTTTACTTTTGATCAAGTTGCTATCAAAAATTTTGTCTGAGACATGTCTGTAAGAGCATAAGCAAGAAACTTTATTAGAAATCATTAAATCCAATTACTTCAAGATGGGAAAACTGAATTTCCAAAATATGACTGTTCACTTTCAGAATGCCAAAATGAAAAGGTTCTTGCACTTTAGCAAGTTATATTTGGCTTCAAAATTTCATTTTGATAAAAGTGCAATGAAACATCCTCTAATCCAGTATTGTTGTTGCTATATTTAGCGTTTCGACCGAAATGACTAAAGATTTTAAAAAATGCAAAGATAGAAATTTTTGGAAGCTTTGATGGTTTGAACCCAAACTAAATGTAAGTTCTGTTTATTGCAAGAACTTGAAGCAATTTGTCAAAGACATCATTGACAGATTCAATCTGTTCACTAAGATAAAGACAAAACAAAGAGAGTAAATCGAGTTACTAAAAAAAAAAAGGAAAATTATTAAAGCAGTAAAACAAGAAGAGATCTTGTAGAAAAGGAATCTTCATCACTGGAAGAGAAAGTTGAGGACATCACAGTCGATGGAAGATCAGGCTTGACATATGAAACTGATAATAAAGGAAAGTGTGAGGCATGAACAGTAACTGTGAAAAAGAGATTGGGTGAAAGCAATTGAAGAAAATAAAGTGCAGATTTTGAGCAAAAGCTAGCTATGGGAAAACCTTTGCTCGGGAAGAAGTCGAAAGACAAAAGAGGAGAAACAATAACAATATTATTCAACACAGTCTCAAGTAAAGGATGAAAAGGGACAGAATGGGGCTAGGGACACTGCCCTTCAATTTATCAACAAAATCCTGAGTGAAATGTGATCAAAATGACATCAAAAGTATTTTCAGGCTAGGAAATAACTGAAAAATTATTAAATAAATTTTATCTGAAGTGATAAGACCACTAGCCTGTGGCATGATATTCATGTAAGTAAATTCATACTGCTAGCAGGTATTTTGGTGCCAAATTTCAAAGACAATAAAGGATTATATGAGTTATCAAACAAAGCCATTAAGGAAACCATGTTACTAATGGGAGATTTTAATGATCAAATCAACTGGAGCAGCTGAGAAAGAGAAAAACCTGAGGATATCAAGTTTGTAAATGTACCAAATGCAGCATTAATGGCAATGGTTGTAATGTGTCATGTTCACAACCCAGCTTGCACTGGCACAAGCACCCTTAGGAAGGAGTGCTATATAAATGGTTAACTACAAGGACCTCTGATGCTATGCATATGGCAGTATATAAATGAAATACATTCACATACAAAGTTAGAAATGATAGAATTTTCAAAAAAAGAGGTAAAGTAGATAAGTATAATCCTATCAGAGATAACCTTCAACCTGAAATTTTACACAAGACATGAGCATTGACAAATTTATTCATACATTTCATCTCAGTTTGCCAATGAATTAAATAAAGAATGCCTGAGGAACTACCTGATACCAAAGCATATATAATTAGATGCCAAACATAATTTAATTTGCCAAACTAACACATCCACAGAGCCAAGTTCAAATAAAACTTTAGGAGCTTCCAATGATAGATCCTTTCCTGTGCTGCCAAAACTGTCAGTCGAACTTAGTAACTTCATTCCATTGCTTCCTTTTTTTTTAAATTTAGCTAGAAATGATTAAACAGAACCTAGTTGGAAGCGTATTTAATAATCATTAAACCTATTTTGAAATGCATAACTCAAAATCAGGACCAGGTAGAAATTGTGATTGTAATCTTGCTTAAAGCTTAGGGTAGGGGTGGGCATAGTATGGCCACTGGCTAGAAGTGGCTCTCCGATCAGTGTGATGTGTGGAAGCAATTGGCAGAAAAGTTTTCCAACTTTGAATTTTAACTAGTTAAACTAAAATATAAACATAACAGTTGTGAATTTGGATTTTCCACCTCTTTTCTAATTTGGATTCATTTTACAATTCAAAAAAAGTGGGTGAAATTAGGTCTTCTCAAGCTTTGCACATATTGCAAAAGTTGCTGATGGAGCAGTTTGCTTGATGTCAGGAAACTTATAAAGAATCTTATAAAGAGTACAATTTGAAAAGGCATTATAAATCATAGCATGCTGATTTTGAAAACAACATCACAAGAAGAATGACAAAAAAACAAAATGTTTGCTGATTAAAGAAGCAAACATTTTTTTGCAAAATATCTTCTGTTCAACCGAAGCAAGTTGTGCGACAGATTGATACAATCAGTGAAAACTTAACAGAACTGCAAAGGACAAGCAAGGAATTTGTGTGGTAATCTTTAGCCGTGGATGAAAGACCTGACATACAGGATACTGTTCAATTAAAATTTTTGATAAGGGGAATAGACAGCAATTTCACTGTGAATGAGGAATTTCTATCTGTAGAACCACTCAAAGGTACAACCACTAGAAAGGAAAAAGTGGAGCAGGATGCCAAACATAACAACTGATGGAGCTGTGATAGGAAAACATGCTAGCTTAAGAAAGTTCAGAAATAAAAGAACATTTTCATCAACGTTAACTAACATCTCCGCTTTCATTTCTCTACCTCATTCACCAGGAAAGTCTATGCAGTTCCTCACTTGATGTCCTGCATGTCACATTTACTTCCAGTAACAAAAATATTGATAAACAAACTGGTAACCATATTTTTGCCTACTGTTGTGGGTGCACTGAACTATCTATGCTAATGTAGGAGCTAGGAGCTTTCTAGAGAAACTCGAGAACATGCTGCAGTCAGATCCGTTGTTGATGCACTTCGACCCTGGACTGGACACAGTCGTTGCTGTGGACGCGTGTGACTATGGAGTGGGAGCTGTTATCTCTCATCGCTTCCCGAACGTCACAGAGAAGGCAATTGCACATGCCAGTAGATCTCTCACCATGGCCGAGAAGAACTATGGACAGATCGAGAAAGAAGCTCTGGCCCTAGTGTTTGGGGTAAGGAAATTTCACCGGTACATCTATGGCAGACGCTTTCTATTGCTGACTGACCACAAGCCGCTTTTGTCAATTTTTGGATCAAAGGTTGGCATATCGGCTCACTCAGCAAATCGGCTCCAAAGATGGGAACTCGTCTTGCTCGCATATGAATTTGTCATCGAGTACAGGCGATCTACCCACTTTGGCCAAGCCGATGCACTATCCCGTCTCATCGCTTCAAAGAAACTGCCTGAGGATGAAGACATTGTCATCGCAAAGATTGAACAAGATGTCAGGG
>MPNW01000624.1:48216-66493 GCA_011800805.1 Hirudo medicinalis
CGATGGAAGGAATGATGTTTCTCATCGTGGTGGATGCCTTCTCCAAGTGGCCGGAAGTTGTGCAGATGAGAACTTCAACGACCACTGCAACAATCAAAGAGCTGGGTAGGATTTTCGCACAGCAGGGGGTACCCAAAGGTGCTCGTTTCGGACAATGGGACACAGTTCACAGCTAAGGAGTTCCAAGACTAATGTCAGAAGAATGGAATCCAAGGTGGGTGCCTGGTAGGATCAAACGGAAACTGGGAAGACACGTCTACAAAGTAGAAGTCAGAGGCAAGATGCAACATCGACATGCAAATCAGCTGAGGAAGCGAGAGACAGATGATGCACTGAAGATAATGTGTGACACATTTGACCTGCCATTTCTTCCACCAAGTGAGACACCACAGGCAGCATCTGAGAAAGCACAATCTGCCCAGAGCCATCTGACATGCCGGAGACCGAAGAAGTACATGTCAGTCCAGAACCACAAGAGCCAAGACCTGCAAGGACCTGTCGACCTCCAAGAAGGCTGGAGATGGATTCTCAGAGGAAGAAGTACCTCATCGTTTAGGAGGGGGGGTGTTGTGGGTGCACTGAACTATCTATGCTAATGTAGGAGCTAGGAGCGGCAACTTCCCTTTTGTTCGTTCTAGTCCTAGTTATGTGTTAGGTAGTGTGGATTCTTTGGCGGATAAAGTAGTTGTCTGTAGTGTCTTTGTGTAATCGACTAACTGCGAGTTACAACACCTGCCCATCATAAACATGAGTTACTCAACATTTTTAAGTTTGCGGCTGCCACAGGTTCAAGGAGAGCAGAACTGGCCCACTGGTCAAAACGTTAGCCCACCCCCAGCTTAGGGTATGCATAGTTTGATAATTCTATATGCAGTTTTTTCCTAAACATTTCCTTATCTGTAAAATAATCATCATTGCCTGATGTTATCCCATGATGTCACGTAGATAATGAATACAAGTTAGAGTGATGTAAGAATAACCAACCACTATCTGCCAAGTCATCACTGCTTAAGTATCCCAATCTTGAGTAGCTCTGTAGTTTATCTGAGAAATATACAAAATCAATACAGTAAAACCTCTTTATAAAGAACATATCTTTAACAAAATATTTGTTACAACGAAACTGCGAAACGAAAATTTGCAGTCCTGGCCAAATTTCAGCACATCGTGTGTTAAAAATATTCTCATCAACAAATTTTCTCAATAACCAATCAACGAAAAGCATTTTGGTCCCCGCATATTTTAAACTCTCTATATAACAAAAATAATGATTTTTTTTGGTTTTTAAATTATTAAAAAGCTATAAACATTTAAAATTTTGTCTTACAAAACGATTTTTTGTGTTTTTTTTTTAGTAAAACCTTGCCTTTATAAAAATCTAAATATCTAAATATCTTCAACTTCCATATTTAGTATTCTGAATCTTTTAAAAATAAAAAGTTCAGTTTATTTATTTTGTGCCTTCACCATTTTGGTTCCAAGACACATTATAGTTATAGCAACAATGTCCGGACAAATTAAAATTGAAAAAGTGTAGATTTAAAAACAAAAATAAACATGTAGAAGAAATTGTTTTTCAATGGTTTTGATGGCCCGAACAAGTACGACATCGCTAAAAATTATCAAATTAAGCCATCCATACTTTGCAGCATCATTAAAACTAAAGAAAAAATGATGAAGGCTGCAGAAAGTAACACTAGACTTAAAATTAAACACATTAAAAATCAAAGTATGAAAGCATATATAAGTCTGTTTGGGCCTCTTTTTGGATTTGAGGGGAAAGAATGCTCCATGCTTTTAATGAAGTTGTCTGGGGATATGCTCATAGCAAAAGCCAAGGCATTTGCCCTTCAGAATGGATTCAAATATTTTTGTGCTTCCCAGGGGTGGCTTCAGAAATTCAAGTGAAGATATAATAATGGTAAATATGCAAATTTTAAGCAATGTGAAAAAATTCACTATGTAAAAGCTATAGGAGTGCCCATTCTGAATTTTGGTTTATGTGTTCTTTATAATTTTCTGAATACATAAAAAATAAATAAATAATTTTTGTACAAACTTACTTTAAGTCAGTTTTAAAGGGTTTAATTGACAATATCTTTTTAAATATTGAAAATACAATATTCTAAGTAAGATCCCCCAAATACCTTTAATTTGATATATATATATGTATATATATATATATATATATATATTATCCTCCTAGGTTTTCAAGAACCAAACTTAAAACCTCTCAACCATCACGAGGTGTTGGCAGTTGGTCAAAGTTCAAAGATCCATATTTCTGACATCACTTGACCAAAAAATCTAAAATTTTATTTTTTAAAGTACTCATCTAGTTTAACAACTGTGTCAAATTTCAGCAAAATCCAAGGCAGTGATGTCAGATGTTGTGTCAATTTGACTTGGAATGCCCCATATATGAATTAAGTAGCGATGAAGAGGAGAATGCACCTTTGATCCCTACAAAAGAAGAAATCTTACAAAGTCTCCATGTGCTCAACACATTTGGCATGAATTCATTATTATCCAGTGACTTCCACCAACATTGTCAAACATTGAAGGTGAAATTTTAGACTCTTACAGGTCTAAAATGAAGCATAAAAAATCACTGAATTTACCAGAAAAGAAAAACAATTTTTCATGTTATATTTTAATGCATAAAATTGAATAATAAATATAAGTTAGAAAGAGTTTTTAAAGAGTATTTAAAGAGTTTTGTTTTTATGAAAATCTGAACCAATTTACGAAAACTGAGAATAAAAGAAAAAACTCCTTATTATGAAATTCCACATAACAAATTAATTTTTTTTGGTCCCTTTCAGTTTCCTTATAAAAAGGATTTACTGTATTTGAGATCATTAATTATTATTATTGAGCTGATAACCAAAACCCCCCTTTTTAAATTATTTAATATATTAAATAGAAAATGTAATCCGGACAAAGCAGTAAATTGTTAATTGCTCTTTGCAGTTAAACATGCAAAATAAAAAAATTACCTGATTTAACAATATTCATAAGTGATTCAAGGCCAGGGTTTGTCATGATGCTAAAGTGGCATAACTTTTCAATCTCCTGCCACCTACTAGTTCTTTCTTGTAGATCCGTTTTCACGTTATCTAAAGCACTCCTGCAAAAACATTACCATGCAATGCTCAATTAAAAGATATTATCTAAATCAACTTTTACCTAACGTTCATAATCTGTTGATCTGTTTCATCAAGAGAAGATGTGTGAGCTACACGGAATGACCCCAAAAACTTATTTTTTTGTTTTCTTATTTTATCCCACTGAAACACAAGAAAGGGTTTTCTTAAGGAGAATTCATCAGAATTGCTCAGCTTATCTTACCATTTGCTTTGCTGCCAGTAACTGATTTTGAGCAGCCTCTTTCTTGGCTTCAAAATATTTCCTTTCAATTTCATAAGTCAGTTGGAGCCAAATTTGAAGTTCAAAAAGGGGCACATATTGATTCTCTTCAAGTCTTCTTTCAGCCTCATACAAACTTAGTTTCACCTTATTAAAATGCTTTTAGTCAGTTCATCTAAAATCTAAATTAATTATAGGTTAGACAAACTACCTTCATTAACTCCTCCTCAAGAAATTTCAATTCAGTATTAGCATCAATGTTTTCTCTTTGTTGTTTCAACATTTCTGCTTCTGCCTGAATTAACCAAAGTAAAAGAACACATTGCATGACTTTTACCATAATAATATCTCAAAACATTAATTATTAATCACTAAGTTAGTCATTATTTCAAAGCCCATACATCAAATGTATGAAATTCCATTCTGCTTTTAAAATATAAGAACAATATTTTAATAACTGAATAATATATTCACAACTTCAATAACACAAAAAAAAAACAAACTAGCTATAATGCTATAAATCTTTTCCACCTCAATAAATCTTAGATATCATTGTCCCAATGCACAAAAAATGAAAGCCACCTTTGCTAATCTTATTTCATCTTTAAGACGTCGTTCCAGATTTTGCTTGTCATTAGCTATTACTTTCTGCTGCTTTTGGGCCATTTCAAGCCTTCAAATATTATCAAAAGCCTTTATTTTAATGAACTTATTGAAGAATCACAAAATTTTAAGTTGGTCCCTAGACAAAGTAATAAAAATATATGCAATGAAAATATTGCATACAATATTCAGAATTTCAGCTGTTTTATACAGAAATTTGAAGAGCGCTAGAAATATTGCAACTTTGTGAGATGGCCTCAGCATACTATATACCCAAAAACAGACCACACAGTCAAAAAGAATATCACAAGGAAACAAAATTCAAATGAAATAATAAGAATTACAAAAAAAAAAAGATTGTGTCAACATTCAGAGGTATTTAAAATGGTAAGTGGATGGTTGAAAAAATAATTCCTTCTGAGTGGCGAGCTTATTTTAACAAAACGTGTTAAGAGTTAAATTAAATGAGAGATAATGAGTTGGGCTGCATATCTACTCCTGAATCCCACCATAGTATGCAGAGAGCATCATTTTTTGTAATTAATTTTGTGTAAGGAACAAACACACAAATATAAGTATTTGAAGTTTATTATTCAGAACTTGTGCGCAGCTCAATACATAGTTTATGACCAAGGCTGTTTGATGTCTTGGCTCTAGTATCGCTACATGCCATATTTTCATGAATATAACACAGTTTTTACAATTTGTGAAAATGAATTTGTAAAGCATGCAGACATTATATGGCAATATGAGCCTTTTTTCTGATCCACAGATATTTAATAAATAATCACCAAAATGTATTTTTCTATTTAAATGTAGTTTTTATTTAATCATCAAGTTCAATGAGATTTCAAATTCAATGAGAAATATTAGTGAATTATGCTAGGTGTCTGACATTACCTAAAGAATGAACAAATGGAGAAATTTTAAATTAAAATTGACATAAATTTAAAATGTTTAATTGAAGCAATTTCAAATATATAAAACAATTAAATATAAGTTAAAAAAAACTTTATTCTGTTGGCAATTATCTTCTTCCTGAGTGCTTGATGCTGAAAGTGACAGATAGGTAGAAGTGCTTGTGATTTAAATAGCGACATTGTTAATTTAAGAAAATGGCTGATAAATGCAAATCATATACTGTTGCTTTCAAGGTTCAACTTATTTCAAGAGCAAAAGAATTAGGTAACCAAGCATCAGCCAATAGCTTTCGACATTCCCTCTGTGAGAACAATGGAAGCATATGGCACCAGACTATGGCAATAATCACAACTGGTCATGAAAGGACATGCTCCACCAACATACTTGGATGCTCTGCTGGTGGCTCCAAGTTAAAACCGATGCTGATTTTCAAGAGTGAAAAAGGCCGTGTGAAAAATTCTCAGCTAGTGTTGCTGTCCACTGCAACAAAAAAGGCTGGATGGACACAGCATCAATGAAACTCTGGATTGAGAAGTGTTTTCAAACGAGACCAGGCTGATTCTTTTCTAAGAGCTCGCTGTTGGTCATGGATGGTCATTGATCACAAAGAGGAATCGGTTAAGAAGGTGCTCAACTCAAGCAGATGTCACATTGCAATCATCATAGATGGTCTGTCATCCAAACTGCAACCACTGGATATTGCCAATATCCATTTAAAAATAAGATACGGTACCTTAATTCATTTGTTTGATCATAATGATACTATAACTAATGATACTAGTTAACAAATTGTATCAAGTCAGAGTGGGAGGAATGGATGCAAAGTGGTACACATGCCTGCACATCTTCTGGGCTCATCAGGTATCATGTATTCCGAGGTAAGCACGTGGGTTACATGAGCATGTGACAAAGTATCACTGGATTTGATTCTGACTGGCTTTAGAAAGGCTGGCATTAAGAAAACAGGAGAGGATGAAAGTGACCATCCAGATGATGAACCATAGTGTGATCCAGCAAGATCTGAAAATGAATTTGACAGCTTTTCAACTTTTGATGGATTGGAAGGCTTAGCTCACAATGCAGAATAATTGTTGGTCTTCTGACAGATTGTGTACATTATGTCCTGTTAATAAATTGTTTAAAAACTTCAAAGTCAGAACTGATTAACGATTCGTGCATGTGCTGTAATTGGTCAGACAAAATTGGTCACAAATTCCTTCGGTTGCACTTGTGTTCTCTCCAATTCTCGCTTGGAATTGCTTTTCATTTGAAACTTTGCATCAGCTTCCCACTCTGTTTATACTATAGATTGTTCAAGCATATTACTTTGTAAACCAATTCCAGATGTTACAAGGGTTTCCGCTGAACTCCATATCACATTGCCTGATTTAACAATATTATGGAAACAATGGAAATAAAAATATTTTAAATTCACAAATACTGAGACATTTATTGTATATTTTACCCCTAAACATTAAGTTATTAACTAATAGGACAAATCAAACACCTCAAATCCCTCATGATATTTAAGACACAACTTTTCAAATGTTTTTTAGGGTGCCAATAAAAATTAGTTTGCTTAAATGATTGTTCTCATCCCATGTTTGTTCCTTTGCATATACACAAAGAAACACAAATTTACTACAATTTGACATTGTTTACAGTTGAGACTACACCCCAAGAACTTAAATAAAAATTCTATAAAATCATATTATAAAATGATTGTGCTTAAAACATGACATTGCATATCATTCAAAATTCAGATATCACTTATTTTAGTCACTACAAAGTATATTAACAATGAATGACTTTAGACACCGAAACTGTTATCACCATCTCAACCTTCACCATGGCAGAGATCTCTGAACTGAAGAATGTTTTATCCTTATTAATTGCATTGAAAGAAAAGATTTTTTTAACTGGAGATTAATTTTTGGAGCAGATGGTGAGAACATGCAGATGTACCATGCTGTAAGACATAGCTTCACTGTGAAGGTATGGAACTGATGAGGTCTACACAGTGCAGCAAATATCAGATGAAATTGTGAAAAAAAGGTGTTAAGCTGCATATTATTTTTGCCTTCCAATGGGTTCAATGATATGCTCTTGTAGCAATGATGTAAAAATCAGCACCAACAAAGCCCAGACCCATGGTGGCAATTCCTTGCAGCTATTTCTCAGTTGGAATCCTTATAATAGGTTCTAAAAGAATTGGATAAGACTTGTGGTCCAGCAAAGACTGCTATCAAAATTTTATCTATTTCATTCCATGCTTCAAGACATTTTCTACAATATGTCTACAGTATGCTCTAGCTTCACTAACAGTGTTGTCAAAACATTGTCATAAACTGAAATTTGTCCTTCAACACCAATAATAATTATGAATAAGAAATAGCTACATAATTATGACAAAAAATACATAAAATATTAGAGTGCCACATCCTACAAGTGCGGTTGCCATTAAGTAATTTCAGTTAAATGCAAGTTGATGATGAGACACAAATTGGTTCACCGGACGAGGCAATGATTAACCACATGGCAGGGTTTTGGGGTATTTAGCCGATCTTTTGAGTGCCTTATCTATCTGATTGGGATGTGAAGGCACTTTTTAACCAATCTACCATTTATATAGCGGTGCAGACTGGGTTGCAAACAGAACACATTACAACTTTTGCTATTACGACCGCATGGAGGAACGCAACCCATTCGGCCAACCTGCAGGTCAGTGCCAGTGGGTGGGACCCAAATCATCCTGAATTTTTAAAAAGTTCGACTCCAGGATTTCTAAAAGTCTGACTCCGACTAGTTGTGCAACCAAAATATTCCGAATAAATAAAACATATTTTTGCCTTGGTATCTTTTACTGCGAGTGTTCTTGTAACAATTTTGTTTCCATTGAAAAATCTTGCATTTATGGCAAAGTAATTAGTTTGATGCCTAGTGACAGCATCTTTAGAAATAAAAACCTACCCTTCAAGATTTTTTTCAACTCTTCCTTGTTATTCCTGGCTTCCTCAAGTTTGAATTTTCTAATGGTCTGCCTCTCCAAAAATACATCATGCTTTGCAGCCATTTCCCCACTATAACCAGGATTTGAAAAGAAGACCATCATTTACAACCATTTCAATGAGCTATTTCTTGTTGTTTTCTGCAATAATTTTCAATTTTCCCTGGGATATGAAACTATTCATTGTTTGCCTTGCAGAAGATAAAACTTGAGAGCATATGGCCTTGACATAGTCTCTTTGTCAGCTTCTACAACCAATGTTGATACTTCTAACTGGAAAAGCCCAAAATGTCTCTTCAAATTCTATGCTCTCGATGGAGCATTTTTGTTGAGGCTGCTAAAAGCATTGAGTTGTCCTCCACATAGCTTTTTGCTGCTCTCTTTTTGTTGAACACTGACACACATAGTGTAGAATACGCACTTAAGACCGCCACACGGATGTTCTGTTTTTGTTGTGATCATGTGACAAATAGCTAAAGTGGAGTTAGGGGTCGCCTCAATTCCCT
Organism: Hirudo medicinalis; assembly: GCA_011800805.1. Classification (NCBI taxonomy): domain Eukaryota; kingdom Metazoa; phylum Annelida; class Clitellata; order Hirudinida; family Hirudinidae; genus Hirudo; species Hirudo medicinalis. Next base: position 56,623 of record MPNW01000624.1, read on the forward strand.
TTTCGTTCTTAATCTCGTAGTGTCACAGGTTCCCTATCGTGTAAATAAAATCTATTCGTAAATCTTCTAGTCTCTCAATCGATGCAATCATAGCACATAATGTTTTCCATCTGCATTCAAAACGAGGTAATCAAATGCACTTTGACTTATTGGAAAATTGGCCGACGTATTTCGACAATGGACTGACTAGCTCAATGAAATTGTTTGTACAAATGATCAACAATGCTTATAGGTTTATTATCATTCACTCCTAACCACATAAATACACTTTAGAAATTAAAATTTATATATCTAGAAATTAAACAGGTTGCTATCATGTTTTAATTTTAGCATAACCCCTTTGAGTTTTAAAAACATTGAACTAAATGTTCAAAGCCAAATTCACAATTAATATGTAAATCATAATGTTACATGCTTGTGCCAAAATTCTTTTTGATTGAATGAATGATTGCAAATTTATCAAATTATCATTTCATGCCTTCATTACATCATCTTCCAGCTCTCCTTTTGCAGAATATATCTTTCCATCTCCATATATTTTATTGAGAATCGTTTCCAAAACATTTTCAATTAGAATGAGTCCAATGATATTAGTGACCAGATCATGACTTTGATTTTTTGTAGCTGGAAAAAACTTTCTGTAGACAAGAACCTGTCTGATGTTTCAGCATGATTTGAGGAATTTTGTTTTCCTTTTAAAAAAAGGCTAAAAATGTTGAGTCTTTCAAAGAAATTCCACCATGAACAAGCAAACTTCTAGTTTATCTGCTGAAATTTGACTCAATTTCCTCATCTAACAGCTTAACTGTGGAATTATCAGAAACTCTTGCAAGAGACTAGGGATTGAACTCCTAACAGTCACACCAGAGCCTTAACCTCTAGGCTACTGATGCCCAAGGTAAAATTTGACTCAATTTCCTAACTTAAGCTCTGGAATTATCATTAGTATCCTTCAGTTCTACTGAGATTAAAACATTTGGTTCAAAATCAGACCCAAAAATGACCATTTAACTGGTCTTTGGAACATGCTTTTTTTCATGATCTTTTTTTGGTATTCAAACTTCTTTTAATGAATGCATCACAATTTTTTAAGTGGTAATTGTTAATTGTAACCAAGTTGTAAAAATTCTACCTCATCTGGATCTGATTGATATATGGATATGTTGATGAAGCCATTAAGTATATCAGGTACAGACAATAAACTTCCTAGTCTCATAAAAATATAGAAAAGATATTAATAATATAATACATTTAAGTAGTGCCCTATGAAAAGCATAGGATGCACTTTTAAATCTACTTACAATAGCACCCAGTCACATAGGTACTAATAGTGAGGCAAGCTTTGTGACAAACATGACACTTTTTACATGCAGGATTGCAAATCTCTGAGTCAATTTGCATAGAAAATGTAAATTATGCCTTATGTATCTTGTTTTATCTAATTATACATACTGACATAAATAAATGAAAATATCATGAACTAACTCATTTTGTACTTGAGTCAAAGCATCTTCAGCACTTTGTAGAGATGTTAAATCTTTCATGACCTTTTGCATTTGTAAGTGAGCTGCTTTATGTTGGAGATATGCAAAATAACATCCACCTATGCCCACCAGAAGAGAGAGTACAACAGCCACATCTTTTTTAAAATTGTGAGGAGCTACAAAAAGTCAAGGTAATCCTTCATAAACCTATTTTCAGGTAATATTTTTGATCAAGCACTAGGTCTAAAACCTATTATTTGCTGTATTTTTAATAAAATAATAATAAATTCAAGATGTCTAAAAATGCAAGCTTATTATGTTAAATAAATAAGTTTGTGTATCCCTCACCATCACATCAACCAAAACTTAGTTAACTGCTCCAAACCAAGAGTGGAATCCTTGATGAGAAAATTCGCTTCCCCACTCAAGTCATTTCTTCTAAAAGCAGTCTATATCTTAATTATGTTGCATTTGTAAGGAATATAGTACTTAATTTTTCATAACTTGCTTTGACGTGGTTGTGGACCGAGGTACATCTCAGGTAAACAGTCACCCCTGGTGCAAAGTTTCGATAACATCTCTCTTTACAATAACTCACTGATGGACAATTGTGACTCACATTGACCATTAAATGTGGCAACTGAGTTCTTTCATCATCACAAAGATGCACACTCATACCCATTCATAATCTTAATCTTGCTGATTACCATTGTTGCTTCTTTCATCATCATATCAGGAAAGTGTCATTCCCTATTTCTTACATTTGCACTCTAATTTGTCGTCTCGGTCCAACATCACAAGTATCCAATTATGCGGGCTTACAACGTCCACTGAACTGTACTCCTACAATCTGGGTCTGATGTTCATCAAAAGAGTTGAGAAAGGTGCTGTTCCGACTTCATCTCTGGCTGCTGATGTCTGCTTTTCATCTGTCAATGCCCATTGTCTCTCCTGGGCATGACCCAAGATGTTGCAATGATGGGGCTATGAATTCCAGAGCTTCATCTGCCAGCAATAAGTTCCATTACCAGCAAATTTGAAGTGCTCACAGATATAATAAAAGACAAGAAAATAGACATTTTGCCCTTGACTGAAATGTGGCATGATGAGGGATCTGTTGCTTTCTTTCAACTGTGTTGGCAGGGATTTACAGTTATTGATTGCCCATGTCCTCGTGTTGGGTCTGCTCAGAGGTCTCCACTCAAATCATGGAGGTCTTGCAGTCATCTCAACATCATCTATTCAGCTACGTCTCCTAAATAGTGACTTCATATCAACCACCTTCGAATATCTTGCTACCCAAGTTTATCTACATGCAAAATGCATCAATTGACTATTTACAGAACTGGTCCTGTACGAAAACAGTTCTTCTCTGAGTTATCTGAGCTCTTGAGCCAATGCTCTTTTTTCTATATGTGACAGATATAGAGCAACTTGTCAAGCAACATGGCCTCTCTAGTCACCAATGTGCTGATGATATCCAAATATATGGTTATTCCAAACGAGAGGAAATTAAACGCATTCAGCAGACTGTTGAGTGCTTCTGTGCGATTGCTACTTTGGCGTCTTCTAACCGTCTCCATATCAAATTAAGTAAAACAGATGCAATATGGTTCAGTAATGACTCCAAGCGACACCTTATCCCCACAAAACCATTGCATCTTAACGGAGCTGATGTTGTTCCATTGAAGACAGTTTTAAATCTTGGGGCCTTTTTGGACTTGGGCTTGACAATGGATGAGCATGCAAAAAGGGTGTCTGCAGGCTGTTATGCAACACTTCGTGTTCTCAGAGAAGCAAAGCCATTCATCTGCACAACACCTTCATTACCCATTAGTGCAATTCATTCTGACAAAACTTGATTACTGCAACTCTTCGCTTACAAATGCCAGTGGCAGGACTCTCCATCACTACCAGAATATGTTGAACGCACCAGCAAGGCTTATCTCTGGATCCATTGAGCACATGACACCGGTCTTGAGAAGTCTACCCTGGCTCAAAATACCCTACAGGTTATATAAAATTTCTTCAATAATATATAGTTATATCCTATGATACAACAAAATATCTCCTCTACACTGACTAAAACAACAACAATATCCAGACGAGAACCTCTTCACTCTTCATGTAATCTCATGTTCCTGGTCCGAGGTCCCATAGTGTCAGGTTTGGTGACCGCTCCTTCTATGTCAGTGGTACTAGAACATAGAATGCCCTCCCGTTCATATTCGAACTGCCTCCATACCTGAGCTCTTTGGTGCTCAACTAACGACTTATTTTTTTGATGAGTGCTACTCATAACAAAATTACACTAGCCTACTTTTTATTTGCATGTTTTTGATTTTAATTAATTTTATGTAGCTTTATTTCTGTATATAAATATGACACATAAATTTAGTAAAGATAACAAAATTATATTAAAAAAATGGGAGTGTCATATCCCAACAACAGGCCCTGTTGCCAGAATTCAGTTTTGAAATGGTTCAATTTGAAGAACTTTGCAAATGATACTAAATAAATAAATGAATGGCTTTCAAGTCTGCGAAATCCAGGAGTCTCGCCTTGGTCAGAGGGAAATTTTGCAGAGATGTATACTTCAATATTGGGGACAGTGAATCCCCAGTTTTCGAGAAACCATTGGAAAGTTTTGGAAGGGTTTTTGACGAATCTCTCACCAACAAAAGCATGAAGAGCACTCTATTTTCCAACAATCCATCAAGGGACTGCAAGCGATAGAGGCAACATAACTAAGTCATTTCGAGAAGTGTGCGAGGTCGCAAAAGCAGCAGTTTCCCAGCAAACTCGAAAGCGGCAAGAGGCAGGACATAGTACTCATATCACCATATGCCATCAGGGTACCACCAGGACACCATGGGAGGACAGAATTCAATACAGCAATGCACTCAAGGTGGAAAAGTATGCAGATCTTTTGGAAGATAAAGGCTATAGAACCTTCCCCATCGAGGTTGGCGCAAGAGGCTGATCACCGGATGAGGCCCGCCCCCGAAAATGTATGGAGATTCATAGGGCTGTAACAATTGAAGATGAGGAAACTCCTCTGAAAGTCCCTGTTGGAACTCAAAGGTGGAGTTTTAAAAAATTGAGAAACTAAGGTGTGTGAAAACAACATAGCTAGGCATCTTTTAGAGCTGAGATAGATTTCAACAGAAGCCTTAACAAGATGGAATTGTTAAGCTGTGTTTCCAATCAAGTACAGACTTTTTGACAATTAGTATTGGATTTTTCCTTACCCACAAATGTCTCATGCAACAGTGCAACAAATGGCAAATAATGAAAAGCTTTAAGCATTTTAATTATTCCACATTTGAACATATAATAGAGATGAGAAGCACTTTTTAAATAAGAATAGCAACAAAATAGTTAATAAAGGTCCTTACTCTTTGGAGGTCCAAAAAGAACCAAATCTGTTGACTTTATCGATATCTTTTGTCTATGAACAGAATTCTTAATGCCCAACAAAGAAATATAACTTTGGGTATTGACTGCAAATCTATAATTTAAGTTAGCTTAGTTACTTGTCCATAGCAAAATTGCATTTAATAGAGATAAACTTGCTTTGGTATAGATTTTCCATTAACCTTATTTTCTTTAAAAGTCGAAGCATATTGTGGGAGTTCAACATAAGTATTGAGCCACAAAATTACTTCATCTATGGTCCAATTGTAGACTGTTTTGAAAAATGTAGAATCAAATAAAACAATCAAAAAAATTCTATAACTTTATATTTATTCAGAGAATACCTTCACTGTGGTACCAATATTTCCACAAATCCAAAACAGTAATAAAATCGTCATATTGGTGAAAACTTTGATCTAATTTATCATGTTTCAGATCTTCTCGAAAAAACTGGAAAAAATGTGACAATGTAGTGACAATGGAGAAAAATAAGAAATATTCATACCTCTTCACTCTCAGTTCTATCTAATCCACCATTTTGATCATCATCAATAAGAGCATGGAGATGTGAAATTGCATTAAATCCATCAAGATCTTCCATACAACTAGTCTCATTCTGAGGACATCCTAACCAAAATAAATTTGCTACTAAATTACACATATAAATTCTAGCTTTAATTTAAAGCTTAGATGTCCACATGATTCGTTAATAGTAATTAAGGTGAGGACGAAGAGAATGAGGATAACATTAATATGACACCAATACAATCTTATTAACGGGAATATTATCGAAAACATTTTTCTGTTGAAAAGTTTGACATTCACTAAAATGCATAGTTTCTCACTTCCTTCATCGGTCACTTTATTTCCTTTCACGCCAATACATATCGTAAACACAAAAAACCCGAAATAAACAGCAAAAGGAAGAGATACATAAAACGCCATAACCCACACACTCTAGGTACGATAAGGTTATTTATGTTCCTCCAACGCTTGCGAACTTTAAAAATAGATAAATATCTGAAAAAAATTAAAATTTGAATTAAATAAAAATCTATTTTTTCAGCAATTACTTGTTTAAAAAAATATCACTCAATAAATCCTTACTCCAGAAAAAAATTATTTCAGGATTTCAACAGTCTTAACAGATTGCAGTGAAATGAACTCATATTTATCAACTGCACTTTTCTCTAATTTTCTCTAACTTTGCTACACAAACATCAGCTCAGCTTTCTGAAAATTCTGTTTAAATAAATCTGCTTCAGTTAAGGTCTCAAATGCTTTAACATTTAAAAAAAAATCAGGGGGCATATCCTCCCCTTGATCCACCAAAATTACTTCATCTCTCAGAAAAACTAATTCTGTCTGACCGCATGAATATCCTCTCCATACCATCATGGAAACTCTCCGAATTTTTTACTGTAATAAACCACTTACTCCATCTCTAAATCATGCCAGTAACAGTGGCACCCATCAGATCATGGATGTTAAACATTTTTTCATCTAGAATAATTACTGACTTCCGTAAAGTCCCCATAATCATCCATGTTTTGCCCATTCCAGCTGTCTATCCTCTTTCTTGAGGTATGGGGAGTTTTTAACGGCATCGATATTAATTATGCAAATACGTGAAACCGCTCTTAAAGATATTATGAAAAAATTGGCACATCAATTTGCATTTCTTGTTAAAACATGTAATAAATTCGTTTTTAACTTTATTATAAGATTTCGTAATGATATTTAAATTATATAACCAAATTTGAGGTTATAAAATTCATATTTAAGAAAGTGAAAAAATGTGGCGCTCTTAAAGATATGACGACCACTGTATAATAGTCAATATCTTGATTTGTGTAAGTAGTCTGTCAGCTAGCATCGTTGGGTCGAAGATAAGTTTTTGAACTTTCGAGAGTCGAAAAACTTTTCATTACCAACTGTTGTGGATGGTCATGTAGCCGAAATGAATAGAATCATTCTAACATTTGAATATAAATCATTGTCTGCCCAATATATAGTATATCAATATATAATCTACACAATTTGAGATTGCTCGCCCAACATCTTTAACTTGATGCCATTTTACCCACCATTACTATAATAACGGTTTTTGAGAAGTTACAAGACTACAACAACGGATCAACAACGACAATTTTAGTAGCTTTACCACAGCTACTAATATTTTAGTCCAAAGTCGTAAAATATTGAAATAAAATAAATTTTTTAAATTAAAATAGATTTTTTATCCTATATTTTAAAAATCACGGGGGGGGAGCCCCTAAATCCGCCATTGTGTCATTCCTATAGGGCAAATAATAAATGTTTAATTTACTAATAAAAAATTGTCTCATATCGAGTCTATTACCTGGCAATATGCGCTGCCATATGATTGGTAGCAGTGTAGCAGCATCTCTCTAGGGTACTTTAACCAGGAAGGCCTCTTTTGTCTCTTGATCTACGTCAAGGATCCATCTCTGCCTTCCTGGTTTTGCTCGCTGATTCCTCGTCCTCTTTGGTGCTGAAACAACTCATCAATTTGAACCACATGCCCTGGACTTCCGATTTGTACAAGATGATCCTCATCCAATACATATAGAGATCCCGGTGCATGTTGAACCAATCGGGGAGAGTGTGGCACGTGCTCAATTGGAGCAATACCCCAACAGATGCTTGACTTATGTCACTCAGTGACCAGTAGTAAGCATGTGAAGTAAATATAATAATATATTAAACTACATTTTCTGCCAAAGAAAAAAAAATCATTCAAATAATAAGTCAGCTAATTAAATTATCTGGAAAGATAACATTACCATAATGTTCAATGGTATGTTGCATTTTTCATAAAAGCTCCCATACCGTATTTACTTGAACGCATTATTTGTTTGAGCATCTCCAGACACAACCATCGTTTGTGCTGTTTCTTGTGCACAACGTCATTGGTGACTGACATTGGCAGACTTTATGGTTGCTCAATAAACCGTGGTCCATAGCCCATTTCACCACGTCCCTCGTTTCATATATGCCATGATTTAGCTTTATAAAAAAAATCCCGTAAACCTAATTATAATATATAAACGTAAATATAATTTATTTTATTTTACTACATTTTCTTAGGGGCATGTTGTTTTTAATCGTAATTATATTATTTTACTTTATTCATTCATTAATTTCATAGCCGAAAGTTACTTTTAACCATTTAGTGGGCGGAGTTTATTTTGATGGGAGGAGTTCATTTCGCTATGAATATTGATTACGGCAGATTCGGCGGTTTTACCGTGGGACTATGCGATGAACTAAAAATCGGCACTTTTCAAGTTCTATTAGTACTTCTCCGACTGAAGGTTGTTGCCCTGGTTTTGAAGCTACTTATTATTCGTGAGGGAGGAGCTTGTGATATGATGTGCTGTTATTTTTTATTTCTTATTTTTAATCTTATTTAATGCAAGATAATAAACTAATAAATTTGTGATTTAATTATTTAATTAAATAATGTAATTATTATGTGCATACTGAAATAACTAGATTAAGGGGCATTTCTCATATCATTGTTTATTCTTGTAATTGTTGGGTGGGTATGGACAGATTATTTACTGAAACATTCTGGTATGTTATAGTCAAAATCTGTGCTAAACTCATCATAATAAAGAGAAATTTGCTGATGAAATCTTTAGTAATAAACTTTTGTATCGAGGGAGACAAAGGTTTGCAATGTGCAGTTTTTCCTAGATTTTTAGTGGCCTGACAAAATCTCAAAGTGAGCATTTTTATAGACTTGATCCACATTGGACTGGATCTCGAACACATAGGTATGAATTGAGAAACACAATGACATTTCTGAATTTAATTTCCTTGGCCCATAATATCCGTAGGTGGCATCAATTGATTTTAATCTACAGTGTTTTAAAAGTATTGCACTCAATACTTAAGTGAAAGTACAAGTAACAGCTCGAAAAGTTACTTAAGTAAAAATAGAAGTATTTGTTAAAAAATGGAATAAAGCAAAAAGTATCAGCATTTTAAAGTTATTTTAAAAGTAAAATTACTGAAGCTGCTTTTGTAATAGTCATTTGTCAATCGTCTTTACGCTATTTTATTCTGATCGTACATCATTCCATCATGTTTCAAATGCATTTGCGCTGAGCTTTATTTATAGTGATTGAATGGGCAGTTCTTCCAACTGCGTAGTCGAGCGGTTTCTTGTCTTGCTTCCCGTTGCTCGACTGTTTCAAACAAACGGGCTTGAACAGTGCGTACTCGATTGGTTTCCAGTCTTGCTTCCCGTTAATCTATTGTTTCAGACAAAAGGGCTTGAGTGGTGAGTACTCGAGCTTTTTTCAGCCTTGCTTCCCTTTGCTCGTCTATTTCTGAAGCTTCTAATGCCTTTCTCATTCTTGATGGAGTTGTAGATCGACCAATAGATTGTTATTTGAATGGCATAATGGATTTGACAACGAAAATATTGTCTCTGGAACAATGTCTCGAAATTCGCTTCCGGATCGTTCGTGAATTTGCCGATTTTCTAAAATATCTTCTTTATGTTGCTTAAAACGCCGTTCTTGCTTTTCACGACGATGTTCTTCTTGTCGGCGTTCTTCACATATTTCTCATCCCTAGCAATCATATACGAAGGAGCTTCTTCGATTGGATCGGTCATTTCCAAATCTTTGTATTATCGTATCAAATCGTTAAATTTGAAAATTATAAAAAATATTTGTTTATTTTATTAAAATCCCTTGCATAACTGAGATTATTTGGACTACTACGACAAAGATATGAGTGTGTCTTTTATACATGACCGAACTTGCTGATTACAGAAGAGGTGGCTTCTGTCCAGCTAGTCGAAGAATTATTTCTTCAATTCAAATGTGAATTTCCATCATTTATTTAATATTCATCTGAATTAGCATCGTAATGGAATGCAACAAATTTTAAATCAACTTGTAGTGTTCGTCTAGATCGAGCAGTGCGTACTC
>MPNW01000625.1:27800-88058 GCA_011800805.1 Hirudo medicinalis
TTCGAAACCCGGCCTGCACTGCCGCAAGCGCCCTTGGGAAGGAGCGCTATATAAATGGTTGACAGGAAGCGCCTCTGACGCTATGCATATGGCGCTATATAAATGAAGTACATTTACATTTACATTTTGCAACGATTTCGAACAATTGTTGTAATTAGTATCTCAATGTTCCTGCATCCATAATAATCCGAACGACGGATGAGTGATTTTTGGCGCGTAATAAATGCAGACGCTTCGTGATTGTTGGAACTATTTCCTGTCGATCTCATCTTGAGTGCAAATTTCAGTGACCTTTGAACTATTCAAGTCACTCTCAGTTGATTGGTTCACGTGGCTAATTAATTATTCATACTCCGTTGCATTTATCATAATTTATTAAAAAGGTTATCATGTGGCATATTTTTTATTATGTTTTTAATTGTATTTTTATTGTGTTTTAAATTTGCATTTGGGAGCATAATCAAAAATATTTTCTCAAGTCTGAGTTTTAAGAGTACTGTTTGTGTTGTTAGTTTGATCGTTTATCATTTAAAAATTTCACAGTTATTACTGTTGTTGATGTCCTATATTTCAGAATTTATCACCCCCTTGGCACAAAACGAGGCTCAGGATTGAAAATAAAAACATTCTTGGCAGAAGAAAGACCACGCTTTGCATCGCGAAGACGTTATATTTATTTTGGCGCTAGATGGCGCCAAAATCACTCGAGCGATAATATGACGAGTTGCTTATCTACTGATTACGTGATTGTTTACAGTTGAATTTGATGGTCACGTGTTGAGGACTGAGTGACCTGCAGGTCATTGTGCTTCCAGTGCTTAGAACCTGGTGATGACGATGATGATGACGTTGACGGTGACGGTGGTAGTGGTGGTAGCGATGATGGCGACGACGATGATGGTGATGATGATGACGACGACGATGATGATGATGGTGGTGTTAGTGGTGATAGTGAAGATGACGCCGACATGACGCTTACATGGGAAATAGGCGTTTTAAGTATCGGCTTAATGTATGATGCCCTGGTAATGAGCTATTCATCATCGTACCAATCACGGACTACAGTCTCATTTCGTGTATATTCTTACCCTCCTTTTTAATTAAACAAACGTCTCCAATTTGCCCATGTCTTTATTGTCGTTCATCCGCCCTTCCATCCATCCACCCATCCATCAATCAATCAATCACCACGTCAACCATTCACTCATTGTGTACCTCCAATGTTTTACAGCCGAGAATCCGAGTGTGAGGCATCACTTTCGTAGCAGGAGGATGGCAGTCTGGCTGGACCTACTGCCAAAGATCCACGTGCCAAACCTCAAGGAGTCCTTGACCGTTGACGCTCACAAGTTGAACGACGTTGAAAGTTCTTTCGAGTTGGGAGTCATGTCCGATGTCCAGGCGTTTGAAGCTTTGATGGCGCACTGTCTGACCTCTCCTGACGAGGGTTCAAAAGGCCTTGCAAGGCCACGGTGTTCTAGAATGGAGCATGACAATCAGTTCTTCAACCTCCACAGTTACAAATGTCCAGAGAAGACTGATCAAAACTCGAGCAAAGCTGACAATCGTGTGACGTCCGTCAAGGATTCCTCTCGAATGATAGTCGACGGATCTCCTCAGCAGAACAACGGCGAGCTGCAGTTTGACGGCGATGATGACGATGGATCGGACAATTTGGAAAAGTACGATCTCAACTTCTCTCAGGACTCGCCGAACGTAATCACGTTGTCTTCAAAAGAAACACTTCTAGCAGATTCCAATGGCGAGGGTCCAGCGAAGGAGCTGACCTCTGAAGAATCCAAGGTCGAGAAGTCCTGGTCTGTCCTCATCATCACCATCGTCATAGGAATCGTCTTCCTCTCTCTGAATCTACTCGTATTCGGAGCGACTTTCGTGCAATGGTACGTTATCAGTCAGAGATTTAAGAAGGGCTTGTGCAAATCCCAAAACTTGTCCGAGACCAATAAATCCACGGAATCGCACCCCGGGATAAAGCCGGAATGTTCGATAGACGGAGGGGGAATCGAACGAACTCCCTCCCGCTTGAACCATCAAGTCGACTTGAATGTCTTCAAGACCGGCTTTCGTCCCTCGTTCAACTTGTCCGAGGCCCTGAACCATGGTTTCAATTTTTTCTCCAACTCCAACAACGGCACCAGCAGTCTTCTCGACGACGACAACAAGCTGCAAGCACTTCATGCTCAGAAACCTTCGCCGAGCACGTCTCCGCTCAGTTCGCATCCCTGGTCGAAATGCTCGACGATGAAAGACCTGCTTCCTCCGAACAACAACCCTTCAGAACGGCATCGTCTGACGGTCAGGTTCTCCGTCAACGACCAGCAGCCGCAACAGTCCTCAGATCTGCGACAACTTACGGTTCGCAGCGACACTCATTCGGAAGAGAATCAAGTCGAAAGTCGTCTGTTATCGAGTTCTGAGGTCGAACCTCTAAGGACTGATGGGCAGAATTCTGACGGCAACCATCAACATATCAGTGCTCATTCTACCCAAGTGTCTCGATGTGGAACGATCGTGCCGCTGGAGTCGTGCCCTCAAGGTTCGATTCCTGGCGATGGACATATTGTCAAATCTCCTCTCAGTCTTGTCAAAGGTCTGCACAAAAACGTTTCGACAACCGTTTGAACTTCGAACTGCTTTCAATTCGTCAATTCCGAACCCGATTCCGATCGTATCGTATTTTTCAGAGGCCCGTGATTCGATGTTTGAATGTTATTTTCTTGACGAAAAGAGGCATTCTTAATATTTAAAAAAGAAATGAATCTCAAACTTTATTCCAATGCACTTTTGTTCAAAAATATGGCCGGCTACAAATATTGCAATATTGAGTCTTTCGAGTAAAGCGCGCTGTTATGCGATTTTTAAAACGGAAATTCAAAAAATCAGCAAAACAAATCCGGTCACTTGTTCATGGCGGTTCAAAAAGTTGCTGAAGTTCGGAAAAAAAAAAGAGCTGGAGCCAGTGGAATGAATGATCGGGTCCGTTCAACCCGACCCCGATTGCATAGCCGTGTGTAATTTAAGATTTTAAATATTCGCTTGAGTCTTCCGGATCGCGGAGTAATAAAAATGAAAACCTTCCGGCATTTGTCCTGATACGATTAAAGGCAATAAGAAGTGAAAATTGCCGAAGTACGTCCTCTCATTGTCCTTCCTTGTCGTCCAATTCGTCGATCTCATCTTCGTCGAATTCGGCCTCGTCATTGCACTTGGCCTCCTGGTACTGTTGGTATTCGGACACGAGGTCGTTTAGATTGGTCTGGGCTTCCTGGAACTCCATCTCGTCCATGCCCTCGCCAGTGTACCAGTGGAGGAAGGCCTTGCGTCTGAACATCACCGTGAACTGCTCAGAAATGCGCTTGTAAAGTTCCTGAATAGACAATAAGTTGTTTGGAAAAAATTATTATAGTTAACGTACGATTATAATTAATTATATTTACCTGGATGGCGGTAGTGTTTCCGATGAAGGTGGCAGACATTTTCAGTCCACAGGGGGGAATGTCACAGAGGGAGGTCTTGACATTGTTGGGCAACCATTCGACAAAGTAGGGGCTGTTCTTGTTCTGCATGTTAAGCATCTGATCGTCGACCTCTTTGGCAGAAATCTTTCCTCTGAACATCGTGGCCACGGTCAGGTATCTTGAAAAGGATCATAACAACAATCTTAAACTTTCGATTTTATCGTGAGATGAGCCTGAGATAAAAATCTCCTTGGGAAGAATTTTAATAGCTGGAGCAATTTGATCGAAGATGTTATCTCGTCCACTTATTTCACGTTTTATGGAGCGTGATTGATATTTTAGAGTGATGGAAATCTGATCGAAACAACCGAACAACCGACCGACCTCCCGTGGCGAGGATCGCAGGCAGCCATCATATTCCTGGTGTCAAACATCTGCTGAACCAGGGCGGAAACATTCAGGGCCCTGTACTGCTGGCTCCCTCTGGCAGTGAGGGGGGCAAATCCGGGTACAAAAAAGTGAAGGCGTGGAAATGGCACCATATTAACAGCCAACTTCCTCAGGTCTGCATTAAGCTGGAAAAATGGATTTTCACAAAAAAATAAATTGAAGCATAAATCCACTTAATTTGAGTGGAGTTTTAAGAGCAGCGCGATCTTTTTTTCTTTTTCTTTTTATTGACAATTTCAGAAAATTGATCAATTTCCCAGGAAGGCAGCTTTATGGGATGAATAAGAAGCGAAAGATGAAAAATTCTGCCCAATTTTGATGAGGTTAAGAGGCATCGCTTGACCTTTGTCGGAAGAAATAAGTCCTTTGCAATCGAATTTTAACTCAAATTAAGTCACATTCCCTCGGGCATTCGAACCCGTACAATCGATCAACTGAAAGAAATGACTTCCAAATGACTTTTTTAAATTTCAAAACCTGTCCTGGGAAGCGCAGGCAAGTGGTGACACCGCTCATGGTGGCTGAAACCAGGTGGTTGAGATCCCCGTAAGTCGGGTTGGACAGCCTCAGGGTACGGAAGCAAATGTCGTAGAGGGCTTCGTTGTCCATGCAGAAAGTTTCGCTCGTATTCTCCACCAGATGGTGCATTGCCAGGGTACAGTTGTAGGGTTCGACAACCGTATCTGACACCTGGAGAGTGAAAATAATTTAGAAATCCTCCGTTTTATATAATGTCCCTTTCCAGAATTTCCCAACCGACCGACCTTAGGCGAAGGAACGACCGAAAAGGACATCATGATGCGGTCGGGGTACTCCTCGTTCATCTTGGTCAGGAGCAGGGTCCCCATGCCCGATCCAGTTCCACCACCAAGGGAGTGGGTCAGCTGAACGCCTTGAAGGCAGTCTGCACTTTCTGCCTCCCTACGAACGACGTCGAGTGCTGCGTCAACCAACTCCGCCCCTTCTGTGTAGTAGCCCTTCGCCCAGTTGTTCCCAGCTCCGCTGTGCCCTATGAAAAGTATGTTATAATGATTATAATTTACTTATTCATCTTTTTGTTTGAATTATTACTCACATTTATTTGTGCTTTTTCATTGAAGTCAATACAATGATTGATCTTACCGAATACGAAGTTGTCGGGTCTGAACATCTGCCCATAAGGTCCAGCTCTGGCAGAGTCCATGGTACCCGGTTCCAAGTCCACCAGGATCGAGCGAGGGTAGTACTTTCCCCCTAAGTGTTGCGAATCGTTGAGATTTTGTTTTGTTGGAGTAGGCCGTTAAAAATAATTAGCTGCCACAAGTTGCAACTTATTGTTAGCTGCGATGATTATACAAATATTATTATTATTGTTATCATTATTATCATAAATATTATCATTATTATGAAAGGCTGACCTGTTCCTTCGTTGTAGTAAACATTGAGTCGATCAAGTTGAAGGTCGGACGTACCACGGTACATCCCCAGTTGATCAATGCCGTGCTCTTCGGAGATTATTTCCCAAAACTTGGAATAATCGCAATATTGTTTATCATAATTTTTTATAAATATATTTCATTATTATTACTCCTGCACGCTTCGATGTGGGCGGTCAACGATCGGGTTGACAGTCCTACTTCAATCGCATTCCTCAATCAATCAATCAATCAATCAACCGATTGATAAAAGTTTAAGCATGAAATTCCACTAGACGGAGGTATACCACGGCCGTGCAAAGCAAATTACCTTGGTGCCGATTTGGTTGCCGCACTGGCCGACCTGAAGGTGAATGATTTCCCTCATCTTCTTATGTTGTTGCTGTAAAGGACAACGGGGTAAACTTAACCAAGTGGTTTTGTTGCGAGAGAAGTTGACTCTGAAGTTATCGAGCTGGTTACGCCTGTAAGAGATTTGAACTTTGGCGGTTTTCAGACAAAAAAAAATCTTACGTCATAACATCTATGGCGTCATCTTTCGATCGCTCGAGAGAGGCCATGGTGAATTTTATTTTAATTTTAGCTTTCACCTATTTTATGATGTTAATTTTGGTGATCAAATGAGGTTAGTTTTCATTCTAGAATAATTATTTGTTTTTATGCAATTATGGATTACCACGTCGCGATAGTTAGACTATATAGGGGTTATCTCAAAAATCAATAAGCTATCTTCAATGTAATCATTAATTAATCTTGAACCTAGTGACTTTGCTCTAACTACGATAAATTTTGAAAAACTTAAAAAAAAAACATATTCGATCCTGTTTAAGACGAAATATTTTAGAAGAAAAATTTTTATGAGATTCTATGTTTCCGACAGGACAATTTTTTGCCAACACATCGGGATGTTTTGTAATTTTGAAATTGAAAAATAATAAACAGCAAAAATAAAATGCAACACCCTTGCATGGAAGTGCTCCTTGGTACGACTTGTTCCTTTAGATCTTATGACGTCAGAAAGTGGAAAATAAAAATAAAAAAAAAATTCAAGCAACTACGAGAACGCCCCGAACGATGGGATGGAAACGAAAGACTCGGAATGCAATTGAATTCCGTTGTTTCCAGGCAAACAATGCATGCACGCATTCATGCATTCATTCATTCACTCGTGTCGATGGAAAAGCGACATTTTGATGTGACGAGGAACACGGAAAGAGTTCTAAAGTCCTGGGGGATGATTTTCATGAATGAACCTTCCATTGCTGGATAGCACGAGCACGTGGTAGGCACACCAGTAGCATCTTCTCAATCAGACACCACGTGACTCCAGCTTCGAGGTTCATTGGCCGGAGAGACCGGAGATGAAGAGCAGCTGGGAGAGAGGAGATTACGTATTCTCTAAATTTGGAAACTCGTGCCGGAATGCTGTGGTAATAATGTATGCAGCTTCTACGATTCAAAACTGGACACTGGGTTCTGCCTCCTCCTATCTCGAAGCGCACTCTGATTGCGATATTTTAAATTCAAATATCAATTGCTTCTGAATTAGAAACCAATAAATTACTCTGCTCGTCTCGACGAATTGCCGTAAAAAGTAGTTTTCTTTTTAAACTGTTGACCTCTCAATCTATTGAGAGAAAACATTCACTTTTAAAAGAAAGACATCGTTTTGACATTTTGAGTTCCAATGTCCATAAAAGGAACTTTTCATGGAAAACAATGCCAACACATCGGTGTTCCTCATTAATATGCAAATGGAGCGGAATTTGCGTCAACGAAGCCAAAATAGTTGTCATTTGGCCACGCCTACTATGACCCGGTTCTGGCACTCATGACGTCATATACACAAACGTAGGCGGAGAAAAAGAAAAGAAAGTTGGTGCGCGGAGAGAGAATCCCTCCTTTTGTCGAGATGGTAAGGAAGTCGTCTGCTGCCGGATTGGAAGTTTGATGAGAAAAGCGAAGAAGGTTTTCGACTCGTTCGGCGCTTGGCTCGTGCTCTCAGTCCCTCCCTCGACCCGTCATAGAACCGGCGAGTTCGTGACAGTCGACTCCCATGACTTCGAGTGCATCTTGCACGGGTTCGGCAGGGCCTGCCATCGTCAGGGTTGGATTCTACGAGATCGAGAGGACCATCGGGAAGGGAAACTTTGCTGTCGTGAAGCTTGCACGACATCGGATCACGAAGACACAGGTGGGCTGCCGTGATTACTTGCATGATGTTTATTTGCATTTTATTGAATTTCCAAGTGAATCTCCAAGAGTTCACATGTAGGTGCATGTTTGGAGCATGTGCATTAGATGATGAACTAACAAAAAGTGAATTTTCTCAATGCACTTTCAAGGTGGCCATAAAAATCATTGACAAGAAGAGGCTGGATGAAGAAAACTTGGAGAAAATCTATAGAGAGGTTCAAATACTGAAGCTGCTCGAACATCCAAATATTATCAAACTTTATCAGGTCTGATTTGTTGATTTACTAGTTGCATGAGAATGCATACTAGATGGATGTTTGTGATGCAGATTTACTCATTTGTTTGGTTTATCCAGGTTATGGAAACATCTAACATGGTCTACATTGTTTCTGAGTATGCAGAAAATGGAGAAGTGTTTGGTGAGTGTCTGATTTCCTTATTTAAAAAAATACCTTGAAATGACTCCCACTCGACACGTTTTTCTTCTGCTTTTCGACGAACAGAATACATTGCAAAGAAGGGCAGGTTGTCGGAGGACGAGGCGCACGCAAAGTTCACTCAGATTCTCGACGCCGTCGATTACTGTCACCGGAACTATGTCGTCCATCGAGACTTGAAGGTGTCCGTCGTCAATTTCATCATCAATTCGTTGGAATTTTATTGATTTCTCTCAATAGCTTGATTTTGCCTTCGAACGATCTGAATTTTTAAGGGAATTCGTTTGCAATCGCAGGCCGAAAATCTGCTGCTCGACTCGGAAATGAACATAAAGATTGCCGGTGAGTGTGGACGAACATTAACACGAATCGTGCTAATTTGTTATGCACATTTGAATAAATAATAATAATAATTAACGGCAGCAAATGCAAATTAATTCGCGACCTCGTCGTGTCAGTTCTCAGACAAATGAATTGAAGTTTTGGTTCTGTCACTTCATGATTATTTTTTACATTTCATTGCTCGTCGAGATGGATTTTTCAAACTGTTCTGAACGACCTTCCAGTCTAAATTAAGCTTTTGTGTTCTTGCATTTTATCATCAATTTTTGAACATTATTTATTTGAGAGCCAAAGATATTATAAATTTTTATGGCTTGCAAATGTATAAATTGCTTTTAATTGCACAATCTAATCTACAAAATCACTCCGTTAACACCGACACACAACATTAACATAAACGATGTCGACCCCGAGCGATCGTCAAAGCCGTCGTTCGTTTTTTACTTCAGACTTTGGTTTCGGCAACTTCTTCGAGCCGACTCGGGACCTTTCGACCTGGTGCGGCTCGCCCCCTTATGCCGCCCCCGAGGTCTTCGAGGGTCAGCAATACGTGGGCCCGAGAATCGACGTGTGGGTGAGCCCGTCTAAAAGCATTCGATTTTTTGTCAATATTTATCTTTTTGGAATTTCGATGAATTTCGAATTACTGACCGGTTTGTTCTTCGAAAGCAACTGAGATGGCTTCGAACTGCTGCAAATAAGAATTGTTTTCAAATGAAGTTAATTTTCCAAGGAATCGATTATTTATTATTTATTTTTTTATTAGTTCCTCGAGTAAATTCAACAAATTTGCTTACAAACATTCCAGAGCCTGGGAGTGATACTGTACGTCTTGGTCTGCGGTTCTCTGCCCTTCGACGGACACGACTTTCCGACTCTCAGAGCCAGGGTGCTGTCGGGAAGGTTCAGGATTCCCTACTTCATGTCCACGGGTGGGTCGTTCGGGCGGTCGTTTTGACGAGACGGTTAAAGTGAAACGGTTCTTTTCGGTGTTGAGGCTCGATGAACATTTATTTCGACAAAAGGAGTTTTCTTTAGGACGAATGTTCGGGATATCAGAAAAAAATTTTTTTAAATAGAAAAAATAACTCACCGACGATTTAGTTCTTTTGTCTCCAACATAATAACCATAACAGTCATTTGAAAATTTTCCAGATTGTGAAAACCTAATAAAAAAGATTCTCGTTTTGGACCCAAAGAGGAGGTACACGGTCCCCCAAATCAGGAAGCACAGGTGGGTGACGTCGCGGACGACCTTCGTCGTCGACCCCCTCCAAAGCCCTCTGCAGCCCCTGAAGCGATGCGAACGAGATCTGGACGAATGCGCTCTCAGGCTCATGCAGAATCTCGGAATGGACCTGCACAAGATCACCGAGGTCGGTGCTGCGTTTCGTCGCAAAACTCAACAGGGAATTATTTTAAATTCTGCTGTCAATCGAAATTCCGGGAAATTCAGGACCTACAAAGCTGCTCGTCGTTCGTTTATCTTGCATTTTGACAACCTGTGCGACCTATTTATAAAATGGCTCTCGATTGGTCGACTTTTAAATAATCGACACCATTTATGCTCGCAGGCCATCAAGACCGATGCTTTCAACCACTACACTGCCATTTACTACCTGCTCTTAGAGAAGCTTCTGAAGCACCGTACTGCTTACTTAAACGTGGCCAATCAGGGAGCAATAAGTCCCACCAGAAACATCGCCCTGATTACTTCGGGAACGGCCAAAGAAGCCCCTCCCAGGAGGCCGAGCTCCATTGCCGATCAGGCCGTCACGCCGAGGCCCGTCTTGGCGGAGACCAAGCAAGGACCATTCAGCCACACGACCGATTGCGTGCAAGTACCGCTGATCAACTTGATCGATGCGAAAGAATCGGACGAAAGTCGGCAGACCGAAATTCTACCGAATTCCCAGAAGAAGGTCTCGGTCGATGAAGGTGTCGACATGGAATGCGGATCATCTTGCAGCAGGGACGACAGCCAGGACTTGCCCTTCATTCCTAGCGGAAGGAGGAGATACGGAAGCAGTAGGGATGCTCTTCGGGACTCGAGTCAAAACAGCTCGGCGAGCTTCCAGTCCATCGGGACGGGGATGAGCGAGTCCCCTCAGGCTAGCTTTGATCTCGAGGTCGACAACACTTCTGGCTCCCTTCAACACGATGCCCCGGCAGCACAAGTATTCCCAGGTCCATCCCAGACTCATCCGGTGTCCGAAACTAAACTTCGGACGTCGGAACCTGCAACCAGGATTCTTCACCCCAGTACCCTGCCAAGGCTTCCCTTCACGAGAACTTCTCTGGTACCGGGTTCTCTTGTGTCACCTGCCGTGACGATGACTCCCCCTTTCGGAGCAAAATTCTATCATCCAAATAATGGTTCATCCGGATTGAGTGTTTCCGGTCTCGTGGAGTCCGGCAATGGGGGATCGGGCTGTCAGGTCGGGGGATTGGACGTCCGTGATGCGAGGTCACCTGTGAATTTCAGAGAGGGGAGAAGAGCTTCAGATGAATTCTTGGCTTCGGCAGTCAAGAACAATGCTGTTCCTTTCAGACAAAGGTTGAGGGAAACATCGAAGGCCTGGGCGGTTGTGACCGAACCAAGCTGCAGCGGTTTGAATGAGGCCGAGGGATTTTCATTAGGCGGAGACGAAGCCAACAGGAACAAAGATCTCGAGTCAGCAGACCAGGCGATGGCCGATTTCCCTTCGGAAGAAAGAGCTCAGGTGCTTCACCGACGAAACATCTGGCAAACCCAACTACAGAATTACCTCTTCAAGCCCAGCCTTCTTGTGCCAGCCGCCATGGTGGCCATGAACCCTGAGGTGATTCCCCCGGCCCTGCAGTTTCGATTTCAGCATCTACAGATCGATCACAGCAAACCACTAGACCACAGGATCATCCCCCATCCTATCGAATACTCAATTCCCCAGAGGACAGCCATGGTACCCACTCAACTCGAGTCTTTTGAGACCAGCAACTCATCCAGGGTCAAGAGACGGCGCTTCGTTCGGCAAGCCTCCTACAGACTTTCACAGGGCAGCGAGGGTGAACTGAGTTCATCCTCTTGGTTGCCCTCTTCCGAACCCCTCTCCCCGACCTTCGAGGTGATGGAAGATGAAGAAGAAGACGATGACGACGAGAAAACAAAGGAGGAAAAGCAGCCAGAGGAAAGGGAGGTTTGTGACATGGAATGCTGATTCGCCAATGCATTCGCCTGGTACATCGATTTGTCCAGAAAACGGATGAAAGTTTTATACTAAAGTAAATTATATAGCGCCGATTTTTAAATTGTAAACATTGCTATTTAACGAATGCCTATCTCGATTGTTGACGATTTTGTACATGTTTTACTGCGAAGCCCGGTTTGTACAATCCGCCATTGTTTGTTGTCCTTTAGAGATTGACATGTTTTAGATCAGAACGATCACCGTCATTATGGAATCGATCAAAACGTTAGAGAAAGCACACGACCCGTTTTTTTTTTGTTTTTTTTTGTAAAAATCGTAGAAGAAGCTTTGATTTAGGAGGTTTGAAATCGAAACAGCAATTTTTGATGATCGTGTTACGTCACTTGAAACCGCCTCCGCTCGCCATTACGATATCTAGTCGTCCGCTGGTATCAATTATGCAAAGGTGGTTATTACATTTAAACAGTTAGTATTCGCTAGCATTACATGCTTCGGGCCTTGCTCCAATGTTCAAATGTATCTCAAGCCAGTTAAATTGAAATGTCCCCTTTTTTACGGTTTCAATTGCTCGTTTATTTGTTTATTTGCATGTCGCATACTTGAGAATTATTCGTCTGCGTTCGAGCGGTTAGTCTATGCATGAGTATAGGTTTTGTTTCTTATTGTAACCATTTGGTTGTTGTAATTTTGTATTTCATTGTTTCGACACCTGATCAAACAAACTAAGTATCTCACCGTCTCTCCGCCGAAGAAGTCTCTAGTCACGTTTGTTCGAATTGACTACTGATCTGAATTCTGACGATCTATGATTATCATCTGTCTTTGTTTCTTTTTTTTTCATGCTCGCACAAAAAAAATTTCTTTCTTTTCGTTAATTCGCTTTTTAATTTCGTTAACTCACATTTCGTCACACTTGAATTTGATTTTTGAACTGGCCGATCAACTTAGATCCACTTGAGAGGTATGACGATCGATTGTAAATTGTAGAAGTTTTTGCTAGTTAGATGATGATTATAATGATTTGCTGTGAAACCGCCGCAAACAAATCGACCTCGTCAACACGGCAAAGTGATGCTAGAAATTTCACACCTCAGTTTCTTTTTATTGCTCTTCATTGTCCATCTACCTTATGATTTTCCTATTTTGTAAATGATGATGCAAAATACAAAATTATTTAAATGTTCTTGTCAATAATTTCAAGGATTCTGTCTGGAAATTTGACTGAGTTTGGCTGAGACATGACTTATTGTCGGATGGATAGTCAAGTCGTCGATTGCTGGAGTCTCTCCAGTTGTTCGTTTAAATAATAACAATATAGTTTATAATTCGTTATAGTGAGAAATGGGTTTTAGATTTTGAGCAGGTCGATTGGCCCTCAGGTGGATTGAATGGTTTTGATTAGAAAAATAAATATTATCTGCCAAAATAAATTGTTTAATAAAACCATTTTTTTAAATAAAACAAATTACCAATTATCCTATAAATTTTTCATCTTTAGAGTTGCATGTAATGCTGTTCGCAGTTTTCAATGTAGTTAATGCAATTTTTAATAAAAGTTACAAAGCACATAAATTATTTCAATCATATTAGTTATTATTTCACATGTTAAACAATTTAACTTATTTAACTTAGTCATAATTTGAATGAATTTAAATGCGAACTTCCATCGCGTTTGTTTGTTTTGTCATCTGATTTCTAATATAACGGCGTTGGCTGCTGCCGCCCTCATAAAATCGGGTAAGAGGCACAACCACACTTTTACATTGATATTTGCCGCCAAATAATTAAATTACACATTGTGTCCATAACTTATGGTTAATCTAGTTGAGCTTGGATTCGCCAAAGGTCTTACACTTACTCATTAAATGCACGATCTTTTAAGGACAAT
The DNA here is from genome assembly GCA_011800805.1 of Hirudo medicinalis. Classification (NCBI taxonomy): domain Eukaryota; kingdom Metazoa; phylum Annelida; class Clitellata; order Hirudinida; family Hirudinidae; genus Hirudo; species Hirudo medicinalis. The sequence goes on from MPNW01000625.1 coordinate 41,196, forward strand.
TTGAGAACCAAGCTGTCGTAATGGCTGCTGAAATCAAACCTGTTGATCAGTCTGCTGGAGATAATGGTTTCGGAGCTGTCAAGAGGCTGGACCTGCTGAGTAAAATAGAATCAATGTACACCGTAAACATGGCTGTCCTTATGGGAGATGACGACGACGGAGTGATTGGAGTCTCAGAAGACAAGTAAATTTTAATAACATTTGATTTTATTTCTCAAAATGTCATGATGGAATTTTTTTGAATTCTATTAACAGCAGTTTGTTTTTGGACTAATGCTTGTTCCTATGGAAGTCTTTAATGAGTATTTTTGTAATTGGCTTATGAATTTTTTGATTCATTACTTTTCATTTTTAACAGCCGAACTCGAATGCATTTAACGTGTACAAGAATTACGCATCGTTTCAGTTAGCTTTATTTAATTGTAACATTATTTGCTAATTCTAATTGCAAAAATCCAGTTCTTTTCAAAAATAAATGATGAAACATTGCAATGTTATTACAAGAAAAAACATTAATTTTTAAATAGTTATAACCTATTAACAAAAACATAATGACTCAGGTCAGTAAGAATTTGGCTGAAGAGGGACAGAGGGAAGTATTGGCCGAGCGTCTGCCAGTTTCTGCCAGGTGGGGCGCTGTCGACGATTTTGATTTATTTGTAGACGTTTAATGATTGAATCAATCAATCTATGCATTGAATCAATCAGTGGATGAATCAATGCACAAGTGGAGTGGATGAATGAAATATTGAATTATTAAAATTGATTGATGTATTGGTTGGGGCAGGTAGATACGTAACAGAGTAGTAGTTTATTTTCAAAATGTTTGAGCGCAGGAATCTGTCGGTTCTTCTTCATTTGAAGGCCTGCGATTGTAATGTTTACAATTACAATGCAGTTTTTGTAACACGCTTGTAGAGAATGAGCCGCATGCCTTGCATGCAACACGACGAGAACCTGTGACTCATGAGTATTTTTGTAAAAGTTGTCACGGTTCAATAGAAGCCTCCTGAGCTTAAGAATCAGTGTTGTTCATTCTTGAATCGTAGTTTTATTGTTTTGTAAATTCTTCGATCGCATGGGAATTTATTTTTCAAATCGGTCACAAAAAGCAAATCCCTTTTATGTTTGGAGGGGTGCTTTAACATGGAAATATATGTGCCACATCAATAAAAATGTACCACTTTTGTAAGCTGTAAATCACTGGAAGTGGAAATGAACTCTCGATCAATTACCGTTGTTGTTGTCGTTGTTTTTACGTCGCCGTCACCTTTGTCGTGGTTTTATTCGACGACTCGAACGGCTCGTGTCACGAACGTGCACGAAAGCATTGTCGACGACTTGTCGAACGACGTGGCAATCAAACGTATTGCATTACCGACCACTGATCATTTCCTACCGCTTGTCCTTCTCTAAGATTGTCGTGTTGCGAGTTATTACGATAAATATGTTATTTATATGTTATAAATATGTCTTAAACATTGATGTTATGAATATGATAATTAAGTCATGAGTGTAATAATTATGTTGTAAATATGATACTTATGCTGTAGATGTGATAATTATATTATGACTATGTTAATTATGTTATAAATATGGTAATTACGTCGTGATCTTTTCTTCGCACGGCATTGCACTCATGTGCACTTATGTGCACTCGTGCCGACCAATCTTTCAATTATCTTCAACGCAGCACCAGCAACTTCCGTATTTTACTACAAGGAGAGGAGGTTGCTGTACATTGGACTCAACAATGGCACTGTTGTGGTGAGAACTTTTCTGTTCAGCACTCGATGAAAAGGAATTATTAATGTTCATAATTATTAAATATTTGAATGATGTTGTGGTTATTATTAGAAATGTAATAATTAAGTGATAATAATGATTATTATTTTTATTTTTTTTATTTACACAATTATTATTAAATAATTTTACTCCTGCATGATAAGGCCAGATACTTGTACTTTGTGAAAGATATTTCTGCAATCTCTCATCGCCTATTTTAATTTTATGCTAATTTATTCATCGAGTGTTCATTGTGGACGCGATTGCAAGTCTTAATCATTCCTAACTTTAGCCTCTTCGTTGGTGGTTATCTCTGAAGTTAATTAGGCCATGAATAATTCATCAGCTAAGTTAATTAGATCATAAATAATTCATTATCTCTGAAGTTATTTAGGTGATGAATAATTCATTAGGAATTTGTCGTGGCAGAGGACGGCAACAAAATAACGCACGTGAGGGACGTGCTAGGTGAGTGAGTTTTCAATCTTTTACTCAGTTTACCTTTTACTGATTACAATTTGCTACAAGGTGATGTGCAAATGATGAGGACGTCATGATTCATCTTTGAGCCTTATAACCATGGCTTTTTCATTATCATCATCATCATCATCATCAAAAATATTGGAATTTCATTAAACCTACACATATCAGTATGTTTTACATTTGTAAAAAAATAAACTTTAAATTGTAAAAATTCTAATACATCATTATATTTAAAATAAAAAATTAATCCAAGAGATTGAAATCATCATCATCATCATCATCATTGCCATACTTTTCCAGCGCACGTCGATAAGGTCACCTGCATCTACGTGGCCCCTACCCAGAGGTGGGTCCTCACGGGATCGAGGGACAAGTTCTTCCAGTGGCACTGTTCGGAGACGGGAAGGAAACTCGGGAGCTACTTGGTCGACGTTTGGATCAGCTGCTTGTGGTTGGTTTTTTGTGGTTGGTTCGTGTCCATTGCCAAGTAGTTTTGGTTGCCAAGTTGTTGTTATGGTTGTTGTCGTTCTTGCCCAGACGTTGTCGTGCTTGTTGGAGAGTTTTGTGACTTTATTTTTTTTCCTCGTGGTCATCTGAATCCTCAGTCATAATTACACTGAGGTTCTCGTAATGTTCTCTATTGAATTTAATCTTGTTGTCGCTGATTACTGCTATTACGATGTTGTTGTGTTCAGTGCATTCCAATCATGGGGTTGTGTTGCAAATCTTTAAATCCTCTTCATCTTGATCTTAATTGTGCTTCATCATTAACCTCATCATCGACTCATCGACAAACATGCCTTGTCATTAACCTCGACTAACGATCACCTCGATGTTTTCGTCATCGCTTCATCTTAGAAAGTGGTTTTTCAAATCAATCGCTGTTCACAACGACGTCCGTAATTATTCGACGGTCGATTGCACGTCCTTTCGAATAATAATTGTTGTGCATGCACGTGTAGAATGTCGTTATCATCAACAATTTAGTCATCATCATCGATGTCATCATCATTATTATCTAGGTTGGTTGGAGTAATAATTTGTAGTAATCTCATAATTTACGACTCGATCGATAACTATTTCCGAGCGATAAGCACCTCGTGCGACCAACAAGGCTTATCGACTGATTTCGTTACCTCACTATCATTATTTGACATTATTTGACATTATTTGACATTATTCATCATTATTTGTCATTATTCCGGTTTTTTTATCTGCATGTTTTTGTATTATATTATTTCATATTTTTCTCTATCATGTTATAAATATGATAATTGCGTAAAATATTATGTTTCGTCACCTCAGTTTCGACTCTGCCTCTCAGTGCGTGTTTGTCGGGGACATGTCCGGGCAGATCACCGTGCTCAAGATCAATCAGTCCACTTCACTCATCACCGTTCTCAAGGGGCATTCGGGTGAAAATATTTATTTTTTATTATTGTTAATATTATTATATGGGTGAATAATTATATTTTATTATACATTATCTTTATTATTATTATTGTTATTATTATTATTATTGCTGCAGTGAACAATGTGATTACACTGAGTTGCTGGTGCTTTTACACGGAAATATCGTGCGATTTATTCGGGGATATTTTCACCAGTTGCCAAAACATTGGCATGTCGCGTATTTCCGAGAGCATGTCGAGGAGGTGTCCTAGGTTGCCAACGTCATGCAATTCCATTGCTTCTTGATGTCGAAAAGCAAATAATTGATGAGACTTCACGAGTCACTTTTGCACCTACAAATTATATATCAATTATTTCATAAATGACTGCTATTTAGACGTCAACGACTCGTGACGATGACTCCAAAAATTTGATTGCGATCGACGTTCAACGTCCGACTCGATCGTCTTCCACGTTTTCGTCGATGCTGCTTTCAAAAAATTTTTTTTATTTATGATTTCGAACATCACCCGAACATCTGGCCGAACAAAGTCAAACTTTGACGTGACGTTCCACTCGATCGTCACGATTGAGCCAGGGGAGTCATCACTTACAAATGAGGATGTTGTCTTCAGATATAAACACACCGACCTGCAAACCTCGACGACAACATTTAATCATTCTAACTTGCAAACCCTAACAACGACCTCATGCACGATGTTTGTCAGAGTTGGACTCATTTGAACTTAAACTCGTGCTTTAACCGTGATAGGTCTTCGTGTTTCTCTAATTTTAGCCTCCGTCCGCAGTCTGGCTTGGGATAAGGACAGAAATCTTCTGTTTTCGGGGGGCGGCGACAGCACGATCGTCGTGTGGGACATCGGAGGAAAAAAGGGGACCACCGTCGAGCTCTCCGGTCACCAGTTCGTTAGAAGCTTCCTCGTTCTTCCACGTCTTGCCATAATGACCGGAGACGAACGGACTAAATTATATTTTACTAAATTATGGCCATGCACTGTGATAATAATGAGATGATATTATGCATCATCATTATTATTGGAAGAGATGGTCTCTCTCACGATTAAGCACTCCGTCTCCATCTGTTATTCGACGAAGTCGATCTGAAAAACTACCTTTCAACAGCATTTTACAATTTCAAGTAATTCCATCACCTGCATCATCATCATCGTCATTTCATTTCCAGGGACATAGTGGAATGCCTCCTGTACATTCCTGCATCCAACCAACTGGTGTCTGGAGGTGCTGACTGCAACATCATCTTCTGGAACATGGACGCTCAGAGGAAACAGGTGAGCGAGTGGGTGGATGAGTGAGTGAATGAGTCAATGAGTGAGTGAGTGAATGAATGAGTCAATAATCTAGTGAGTGAGTGAATGAGTCAGTACTCAAAATTGAGATTTGTGATTGATGCTACCTAAAACTCATTAATTACCGAATGTATTGGAACTCTTGGTTGTTTGCAATTTATCAACATAAAATATTAATTACGTTGTTAATTACTAGAAAATTACAGCTGAAAATAAATCATTTATGTTGATGTCATAACTCGTGAAGTCATCAGCAACAACATCATTATCATAATCACCCTTTGCCAGATGCCGGTCTGGAGCGAGAGCAACAAGTGCGAATGTTGTGGGGGACCTTTCTTCTGGAACTTCAAGACCATGTGGGAGATCAAGACCATAGGAGGAAGACAGGTCAGAGACTAAAACGTAAATATTTTGTAGGGGCACGAGACGCATCAGAATATTTCTTAGATTACAATTTACTCCATTGTTTTGTATTATTCGTTGATTGACTCACACTGAGCTCTAAATAGGCTAAAAATATTGTCAAATGCTTCGAATTTATGAGTGTGCCTAAAGACATGTGTGGGTGAATGAAGTTCTCCTACCAGCAGCATGATTGGGTCCATCCTAACTCATAATTTGTTTGCATTTCCATGAAATAGCACCACTGCAGGAAGTGCGGTCGAGCCGTCTGCTCCAGTTGCAGCCAGAAGTTTTCCATTCTGCCGCAGTACGGCTTCGAGTACCCGGTCAGACTGTGCAACGAATGTCACGGCAGCCTCAAGGAAGAGGAGTAGGATTATTTTAATTGTCGTCATCATTACTCTTTACGACCATCATCCTCCTCACAGTGAATTTTTCTGCAAGTAATTCAATTGTGGTTTTCCCCAGGCTTGCACCACTGGCAATGTCATACCATTCTAAGCACAGGATCATCAGCATGGATGTCGACATCTCCAAGAAGATCATACTGACCACAGGGAAGGACAAAATAATGAAGGTATTCAGAGCCAGAAATTACAATTATTGTTGTTGAAGCACATATTCTATCTTGTTTTAGTCATTGCTAAGCATAGTCATTTTCGCCAGTTTACTCGTTGTTAAATATTTTCCGTTTTTCAGATCTGGGAAATGCTGGACAACTGGAACTAACATAACAAGCCCTCTCTGATAACTAAGTCAATCTCGATGACAACAACTTTCTACGATATTTATATTTGATTGTGCAATTTGATTACGCTTTCTTGGAACCGTGTAAATATTGAACACCAACGTGTGAGATCTTACGACGACATTATCATTTTAGTAACAACTAATTAAATAAATCAATAACAGTATAATAACAGTTAACTGGGGATAACTGCTTTATATGACCAATCCAAAAATAGATCTTTGTCTCGGCTGTCTGCTTATTTCTTCGGACTGCCGATTCGAAAAATCGCACCGATGATAGCTTTTTAAAGTAAAAAAAGTAAGTTGTCAAATCTGCTGATCTCCGAAGTTTATTCGCTGGGAGAATTGCATTCGCTTCTGGAAAGTTCTGGCGTTATTAGCAACCAGTCATAATTCTCGAAAAGGTAAACAGGCTTACTGATAAAAACTGCGCATTTCGTGTCCTAAGCTTGAGAGAAGGAATTTGCTGGCTTGTCGCCTGTTAACACTTTCGCTTTTGGGAAGTTCTCAGAGGACGTTTTACTCGTAAAAATGTTCAGAGACTTTTACGATGATCCCTTCTTCGGGTGAGAAATTAGTTAATTTTTTGAAGCGAGAGAATAAACTGATTGTAAGAGCAAGTGTTTCGTCAGCAACTGTAGCAACGCAAATTTGCGTTAAAATGCTACATTTGATTTTAAAGTTTTAATGAACATCAACATCGGAGAAGGCACATGGACCAAATAGAGGACAGTGGAAGCCATCGTCAATCAGACCAAAGAAGATTGACCCACAATGGATCCAGAGATCTGGCCATGCTGGATCAGTTTGATCAATCCTTTAGAGATCCATTTAATATGTTCGATTCGGTGATGTCGAACATGAGAAACATGATGAACGGTGCATTTTCAGAGGTGGGCTATTTAAGAAATGTTGTATTGTCCCTTCATATCTAATTTTTTACTTACTGCCACTTTCAAGTAAACCTATTAACTGCAAAATATTCAACCATATGTATGTTTGAATTTTGATCATTCTGACAAAATCTATTTTAATTTATGGCATTAGTCATTCATTAGTCTTATGAACCTCAATGGCATAAATAATGATTGATAGCAATCGATTTGGATTTTTTCAAAGAATCTCAATATTTCTCAATTTCTACAGTCTTTTAATATGGACAACAACGATGGATTTGGATACTCCTCCGTTCACGTGTCATCTTACGCGGACGACGGCAGTGGTCAGCCCAAAGTGTATCAGGCCAGCAAGTCCACCAAGCTTGCACCTGGAGGAGTAATATTCATATTCACATACCAATTGTTCGATTCTGATTTTGAGTCAAGATTTATTTAAATTTGTGTAAAAGTTAAAAGTTGATTGATGACATTTTGTTAAAACTATTCTTGGTTAAAATGCTTGATAATAACTTTTCTGAGGTCTGAAGAAGAAAGTTTTGTGCTCAGGGTTTTGAATCACCACTTTTTAAAATTGAGTTTCTGTTCCATTGGATTTGTCTATATTATCCCCTGACAGCCAACCAATAAGTCACATTATTCCAGTTGAAGGAGACCCACAGGGCACTGAGGGACACCGAGGCTGGGCTGGAAAAGATGGCAATCGGTCGGCACATCAGGGATCGAGGTCACTTGGTCACGAGGGAAAGGAACACCAGGAGTGGCGACATGAGGGAGAATCAAGACTTCATTGGGTTTGGCGAAGGTGATGCTTGACTTTATAGAATTTGTTTTTGTCCGACATCTTAACGAGAACAAAAATGTTTGAATTTTGATCAGTGGTACTACTTTTAACTAAAATGGTAAATAAGTGAATTATTTATCACCCTTTACTGAGGACGACTCATTTCTTGGTGATAATTTGGTTTGAATTCTTAATATGTCCTCTGCGAGTCGACAACTTCAACTCGAGGTTCATCATCTTCATTTTTGCAGAGGAGGTTGATGAGTTTGATCAGGATTGGAAGAGGGAAACAAAAGGATTTGGAGGAAATGCAAAGCATTTTCTGAAAGATCCGAGGTATACAATTGTTTACGTTCTGCGTGGGCTGTTAAGATTTAATTTTTGTACCCGTTCGTAAAACTTAATCGAGCCGGTAAACATTTGTCCACGAAACTCGTGTAACCCGAGAAAATGGAATGATCGATGAATTGATGGACGTCCGATCCTGTCATCGTTTTGATTTCTTTCAGATCGCATCGTGCCCCGAGATTGGAGCACAAGTCAGGAAACAAATCAAAATATTAAAACCGTGACATCATTTAAGGCCATTCCATTTTAGTTGTTTTTCTAATGACTTACATGACGCCGATGCTGCATTCTTGGAGGCTTATCGACCAAACATTTTCCCCGACCCAAAAGCAAACTCATTTTCGGGTTGCTGTTAGTTTCAATGGACCAAAGAAGACTTGAGTTTACCAGTTTGATGATTTGTTTGAATAAAACGGAAAATAAACCATAAAAAATTGCAGTGTTCTCGATCGTCGGACGGTGGAGTTTGTAGAGACCTCTGCCAAGTTTATGGAAATTTTAATTTATTGGGAGACGAGGAGCTCAGTGGAACGCTTCGCTCGGTTTTCCAGTTCGGTTTATCGTCGTCGACTGTTAGCGCCAAATGCGTTTATTCGTGTGCAGACGTTATTTTACAGTTTTTCCATCTTCAAATGTTACGTACAAGTCCATGCCGCGAACTACGAGTTTACAAAGGAAATGTCAATTGTTGACGTGCATGAGAGGTACCGGAAAAACTTAAAAATCTGCCTTTAACGTGGTTTTCTGGCAGACGTTTACGCTTGCAGAGTAAACTGGAGTTACATTGTAAACTTAGGAAAGAAAGTGCCATTAACAAGGACGACCGCAATGTTATTACTATTATCATTATTATTATATAATTTAATATCGTTAATATAATAATTATTATAAAACAGGAATTGCGTTTTAAAAAAAACATAACCATGACAACAGAAGAGATGACGCAGATTACGTAATTCCATCGCACTCCGTGTGGACTTTGAGGACTAGATAGGGACGTACGCACCATAGGTCGGAGAAACTTTTTTGATCATAAAAATATGAAGGCGATGATGATGGTGACGATGACGACGATGATGATGAAGACGACGATGATGAAGACGATGATGATGATGACGACGATGATGATGAAGACGATGATGATGAAGACGATGATGATGATGACGATGATGATGATGAAGGCGATGATGATGATGAAGACGATGACGATGATGATGATGAAGACGATGGAGTAATTAATTTTAGTTGTCAAATAAGGAAACCATTTATTGGCCTAAAGTCACAAATACTTCAGCGCCTTGTTGTTCTTGCGTCGGGTTCAGTAACAACATAAAATGTCCTCCGATAATTACACAGACGATAATTGAATAAATTATAATAATAATAATAATAATAATAATAATAATATTAATAATAATAATATTAAGAAGATGTATTCTATTACGATGTTTATGCAAATTATAATAATAACAACCTGCATAATGTGATGTTCATGCAAATCACAATAGTCATAACATTTATATTACGATGTTTATGTAAATTTAGCGCGCATAATAATTCTATGTTCCAGCATTTACATGCATCTTCATTGCTTGGAAACACCTAAGACATATGGAGATGAGATCTTCAGAGAGTTGTCCTTGGGTGGATGAGAACAGAGATAAGCTTCCTTGGAAGGGATGATGGCTGCTGGAAAAGTGGGAAACACTGACGGGGTGAAGTTCCTCTCGTTGGGATGAAGGAGACGACCTTGAAATTCATTAAAGGTCATAAAGATGGACGGGTAGACGGATGGACCACTGCGAATCAGCGAAGAGATGGATCGATGGATAGAAAAGGAGATAATGAGAAAAAAACGCGCCTCTTATTTACAGAAATGTTCTTCCTTCTCGATCTGGCAAGTCTGACAGCGGACTGAACAGCACCAGTGGAACTTGCAATGGCATCTCTCGGTTACAATGGTGCGCTTCGTGTAGAACCCCCTGCCACAGCACATTAGTTCGCATCCGTCCATACCAGTTGAGGTGCGATTGCAGAATCTCATGTGCGTCCCCAGGGACCCGGTCTTTGAATCCGGCTCGCAGAAATCCGGCGATGCTACCAGATAGACTAGGTCGGTCTCGGTAGGGGTCGGCACGCCCCTGATCTTAGGGATCAGTTCCCTTCTGGCATTGTTCAGCAGCTTCTCCTCGACTTCCACGGCAGCGTTGAACTTTTCCTTGAGGAGTGAGGCGATGTGTCTGAAGGGACTCATAGCGCGCCAACAGGTCTTCACCTCGCACGACCCGGACACCCCGTGACACTTGCACTGGACTTTCATGCTTTCTTCTACTACCTGTTTGTCATTCGTGTAGAGGATAAAGATTAATTAGTGAAAATTATGAAACATGACAACATGGCGTTATATTCTAGCGGCATAATAACCGTAATAATTACAAGATTTTACATATTTTTTGGTAATATTATTTGAATATATGTAACGCACGCTTTGGAAAGTGAGAATTATTTTCGGTGAATTCGTTCAGATCAAATTTTATTGGGCGGGAAATAAAGCAGACAATTACAATTACCGATATCTTCCGTTACCACTAGAATTCCACTGTGTAATCACTCCACTCCGTGGCATAAATAATATCATTCCAGGCTCATAAAGTGCCAGCTTAGTCTTGAATTTATCACTGAGCTTCTGGAAAGGATTGGATGCGATGAAGCTGACCATTCTTCCGCTAGGCATCCATCACACTCGTGTTTTATGGTACTCCACGACGGGATGCAAATGTTTTCCAGACATTTTTTCTTCCCTGATCACAAGCAATACAGATGCCCACGATTTGTCTGGATCCGTCACGTGATCGGAAAACGTCATCCTCCCCGGAAATATTCACTCGAAAGTTCCGGCATAAATCCAGCGGAGACGTAAGAATAAATTTTACACTGGCAGCGTGCATCAGCATCTCCGATCAACAATAACTCACGTCTGGAAGAGGCAATCAAAGATTTACGAGAAGAACATATACAACGAACCGAGTGACTGATGGAAGCATCGAATTCCCGAATCCGGATTTTGATCCATCGGCGGGTCATCGGGTGTGGAAGATGCTTGGCAGACCCGTGGTATAAGTGTCGTGTTCGAAACCCAGCTTGCACCGCCGTAAAGCAACCCTGGGAGCCGGCGCTATACAAATGGTCTAAGCGCCCCTGACGCTCACGCCTATGGCGCTATATAAATAAACTTACTTACCAAAAATTGTTCCCTCATCTTTCGAAAGATCCAGCGATTCGCATTGTATTAATACGCCGGTTGGAAAAGGTGCGAAGAAACAGGAGATCGAAACTTGAAGAACATTAACTTCGACATGCTGAATGCGATGTGAGCAGTTTTAGTTCATTGTTTGATACGTCAATTATCTCGAGTCGTTACCTACGATTCGACTCGCATTCTTGCGTGAATACCGAGTCGTGTGGGTCCCGCTCACAGACGACCATAGGGACTACAGATACTCGAATAATCGAGTGCAGTTGCTGGGGGTATAAACTTCACGCTTATGAAGCTCGTTAACGATATCAAGAATATGCAAATCACCTCGACCAGTGCACATTATCCACGCCTCAATCTTACACCCGACCTCCATCGTCTCCTGGCGAAACCAACAATTACTCGCTCTCTCGAGTTATTCTTTGAATACCAATGCAAATGATTTATTAACCATTCCTAGCTTACCGTACTTATCAAAACTCTATTTAGCCGACATCATGATCACTTTACAAAGTTTACGTAACCGAATCTGAAAATTGTTCATTAAGGTCATTTTCGTAGCTAGATGATTAGGACGGTACTCCCTCGTCGGGATTCGAAGTCTTAACCATTAGACCACTAAGGTAACTAAGATGATTTGGATTTAATTGAAGGCACCGTAGTGTCTTATTAATGTCACCAGCATAACTTGATGAATAGGACAAAATTGAAGGCACTACAATCGCTCGACCATTTATATAGCGCTCTTTCCGGAAGGCCTTCCCTGGCGGTGCAAGCTGGGTTTATTTATTAATTATTTTAATTACTACCACTAATCTAATTTATTAATAGCCATGGAGTTAACTATTCATAGATTTTTTTTCTTAATTTCAGAGTCAACTTAATTAGAAAATTGTTAAGAAGCAAAAAAAGGATTGGCGAATGAACGAATGAACGGACGAACGAACGAACGAACGAACGAACGAACGAATGAATGAATTCAGAGTTCCATTGTGTCGTCTGTCAAGACTTGTGACAGTCAGGAGAAAGTCACACAAATGTGTTGTCCAAGGCTAAATGTTTATACAGCGTTTCATGTTTATATGTAACCGTTCATCACAGGACGTAAGCTCCCTAAGACGATGTTTTCAGACAAATTAATGATTAAATAAATATTTGTAATTATTGTTTTCAAGCTTATGATCGATGTTTGTAAAAGCAATTTTAACATCGTCCGAATTTCCGGCATTTTCAAGGTCAACTTAAATTTGTTTGTCAAAAAAAAGAAAAATCTAAGATTATGACCTGCGTATTGGTCGAATGGGTTGCATTCCTGCATACGGTTTTAATGGCTGCAGTTCGGCGCTATATGAATGAATGTACGTTTACATTTGCACGAGATGCTTGTAAATAATTGAAGGCGGTCAAACCATCTTTTAAAAGTGCCATAAAAAAGGAATAAACGGACTTTATGATTATTACTACCCAAACAACTGGTCGTTAACCAAATATAAACATAACTTATAATTACCTCCACAATCAATCGAAGATGGACTAATGGAAAACTGATTTGGCATCAGGAAGAGGAGGAAAAAGGAGTGGATGGATCCAGATAAGATGTACGGTGTCAGTGGGCTACCAATCAACTCCAGGATACGTTTATTAAAGTCTGTTGACTGATGCGTGCCGTGTTCGAAGCCTGAGCAGAGAACATGTTTCGCAAATGTGTCTGAAGATATTTTTTACCAACTTGTGATTGCTTTATGGTCACCCTTATCAACAATTACTCATTATTATTCTTAATATTAATATTAATATTATTATTATTACTATTATCACCATAACAAATATCAATTTTATTTAATAATACTTATTATAATTAGTATTATTATTGTTCTTTTGGTTGTGTATAAAATGACATACAACATATTGCTATACATTGTTTACAATAATCACGAATAATATTAATAAATTTAATCAATAATTACAATAATAATAATTATTATTATTATTCTGCATAATAATATTACTTCATAATAAAGAAATAAAGCAGAAATACTATAAACAAGAAGTGTGCAACTAAGCTGCCAAATAAAAAAGCACACACAGCCATGACCCGCTCATCCAACATTAGTCGACTTGAGTCGAATCGAATGCAGGCCCGGAGCACTTTGCAGTGTTTAAAATAAGGAATGTTCTCCTCACGGAGCTGGAAAAGCATCAACAAATCCAACGACGATGTTGAATGAAATCCGATGGAGCCAATTTATATTTTCCGTGCGATGCGGTAGATCCAAGTCAAGTGTTCCGGGAGATGCCGAAGGTTTTCCGATCGAGGGGGATAAGGAGGGGGAGGGTTCAATATCCGGGACCATTAACACAGATTTAATATTGTAATGAGGTAATTATAATCAATAATTATAAAGGGATCGTCTAACTCGAGCGTAGCTAAACGGCTAATGACGGAAGCGATCATAATTTCGTTTATAGCCTGCCACACACACACGGATAGCCCCAGGGTTTTCCGGCTGGGCGTGACAAAGATCAAATTCTCTTTCTATCGCCATCGTCATCATCATCGCCGCGGGTCAGGGATGTAACTGGCATGCACGAGTTCAATCATCTACTGTTACATTGATTAAGTTTCATACAGGGTCAGATATTTACATCTGTACAAAATATGTAAGGTTGTGTAATGTCATTGAATTAAATTCTCAAGCAATAAACTTTACATCACTAAATTGGCTTCATGAAATATCGAGGAATAATTTATAATTACGAAAAAAATATGATAATATCTGAGTAATTATTTTGAAGAATCAATAATCTCTGTCGGTAATTAATGACCATTATGACATAAACAACTACTAGCAACCGATTAAATCTATAAAAAAAAATCAGTATATCTAATAGCCGGCTTATTGGACAGAAATCCTTTGTCGCGGTACAAGATCACAGACGTCCCTTTTTTGAAGGAATGGCTTTGATGCACCCTGCCAATGAATGAGCAACATAACGAAAGCAATAGATCCATCTTTTCACTCTTTGTCCGCTCGAAGGCACGTCGAAGATCAGCAAGAAAAACCCATTGAGCTGGAAGAGATCATTGAGATCATTTGAGATTTTTTTTCTCCCTCCGACAAAGCAAATAATCATCAATCATCCTAGCGGTGGATCCTCCCACTTTTCCGAGGGGAGTCACTTCCAGGCACATTGAAGAGGAGCGGCATGTGAGCACCAAGTTTTACAAAGTTCTCCGACCAGCTCTGGAATCTTGGAAATCCAGCAGCACGGAAAGGAGAACGTATTCCGATCGTAAAGCAGGGTTTCGGCCTCCGACGAAACACGGCCGGGTGATAAATTCAAAGATACCGGTGAAAACAAAAGAACAATCGAATGCATAATGAGCAACTTATTAGCTTATTAACCCTTGGTTATATTTATGAATATCAAGACCCGGGTCGTCAGATGTGTGCATTTGCATATGATAACACAACAACGACAACAACGACGACGACGACGACAATGATGATGATAATGATGATAATAATAATGATGATGATAATAATAATAATAATAATAATAATAATATTTTGCATATGATAACAATAATAATTTTTATAACAATTATATTAATAATTATTATATTATATTATAATAATATATCCATTTGCAAGGATTAATAATTTTAATAATAAAAGTTAACATCGATTTTTTTTTCCAGTCGATCGATCAACCTCCGCTGCAAGTTGATATGGAATCATCATCATCATCATCATCATCATCATCATCGAGATCGATTTGAGTAGGGATGTTTTCCTGTTCCACCACTCGACAAGGAGTTATCAGGACTGGGGATAAAAGTTCCTCAAATGGAAAGCAATCCGTCTTCAGCAGTCCGCAGGAGAAGGAAAGCATCCAAGGCAATAGATCATATCGCGAGAAATTTGCCAAAACATGGACTACAGACAGCAGCACATAAATAACAGGCGTAGTTTAAAAGAAAAATATTCCCCCAAAAATCGGATGTACGCTCTCATCGGGAGACAATGGCAAATTTGTCATTCCATCACTTTCTTCCTGCTGTAAAGCCAAAAGCAAAAAGACCGGCATAGACCCAATGAGGTCAGATTACGGCTGATGTGATTATTTTATTGAGTAATCGTGTGGGTGGGCGTGTCTGGGGAGTTTGGCTTAATCTGGAGTAACAAAGAAGAAACCATTGTCATTGTAGACGGCTTCATTCTAAAATGTTTATCAGTTTTTCAATCACGAGAAAATATATCATCCAATCACGTACTGAAATATGTTTAATTATTTCAAAGAAAAAGAAGTCTGCCAACCAAAGACTTTGTTGTACTTCACTCGTCCATCAATCCATCGAATGTGCACATCGCGAGTTCAACAGATGCACGTGCACTTGCTTGAACTACGACTAGAGGCGGGAGTTGAACTCGGCACCTTTCATTAAGTCAACAGCATCTTTAGTGGACCTCGGATGCAAACCGATATAAGATATTTTATTTGAAATATCCGAGCCACACACGAGAAAGTTTAGGACAACTGCTTAATCATAGTTCTTCATCCCATCAATCTTACTTCCGTCCGTCTATCCATTTCATCATGCATATCATTACTGACGACATGTTAATAATTGTAATTATTAATAATTAAACAATAATTATAGATTAATTATCTGATTATCTCATTCATTAGCTTTCCACATAGTCACCGGCTGATGACTGCGTGATATGGAACGATTGTACAAGTACTTGTATCCCAGAGCACGTTTGCCAGGGATCGAGTTTCTTGGTCACGGGGTCAAGCATGATTGGAATATTTTATCCTTTTTTTTAATAAACATTCAGTTGTCGATAATTATGATTAATAATAATAATAATAATAATAATAAATGAATGTCTAAAAGATTTTAGTAAATAAATATCCATTGGATGGAGACGTGTTAAGCGTTATAATCTCAGTACATTTTTATTCCAACGCTCTCAGCGGGAATAATAAGTTCCATTAATAATAAATAAATAAATAAATAATAATAATAATAATAAATAAACAAACATATTTATTTTATTACTTAATAAACACAACTCAAAACTAATATTCTAAACAGTCAAATCATGTCAGCGTATCTTGGATGAATGTCACGAGAGAAACACCATGAACAATGACGCTCCAGTAAATCATCGTCCAATAGAATGCCTCCATCGTTGACATGACATTTCCTCTGAACGCATTCATGAATGAGTTACAGTTAATAATACATTTGCCCCACACAATCTAAACTGTTACAAATTCGACATCGCATTCTCGTTCATTGAAATGTCACATTTCATATTTTAAAAAACAAACTGTTTTTATTTAAATCTAATTATTCGCTTTTTTACCTGCACCAACGCACCTCGAAGATATATGGGCAATAACCACAACCCTAACCCTAACGTATGAATAATATGGACAGTGTCGGATTTAGGCATGGTAGGGGTGTCACACTACACAGGGGCCTCCACCGACCAAAGAAACCTTTATTTTTTCTTTATTTCCTTTTATTTTTTTATTTTTTCATGGGGGTTCAACAGGACTGACGCAGGGGCTCGTGGTCCTCCATCACCACACTGCACCGGGGCCTCCACCTGGGTAAATCGGAGCCGAATATGAATACGAAGCTCATAGACTAGACCTTCATCGAGAACCAGAAGTAAAGATCTCTCACATAAACTGGTCATTTCGTAGAAGACATCATTTTCGTAATAGTTCTATTCTTGTTGGAAAACCTGAGCTACGAGAAGAAGTTGGGTAAGTTAGACAATCCCCTCATTTCATTCGAGAGGAAGCCTAACTCCCCTGTAAATCTCAGAGGAAGTAAAGGCATCCATTGACGAATGTTAAAGCATTTTTACAGCCAAGGGAGATGCGCTGTTTGCCGACTGAGAAGAGTTTTTAATGGATTCTTTTATTTCTTCTGGGAGAGCAGTGCAAAAAGAGGAGTGACAAGACCGGTGCTTCTCTCGTCAATGCAGCCATAAATCAAGATCGAGGTATGACGTGATGTCGGTCGACGATGCGAGCCTCACGGGCTGTTTATTACCTCTTAGAGACAACAAAGACTAGCAAAAACACTGGCGAAAACCTAGTGGCACGTTGGCGAGAGAGAGGGCAGAAAGAAATTAATTTATTACGTAATTGCAGTCAGTTAATCGAATCATTAGTAGGAATAAAAATAATAATTACCTACAGATATGAGAGCAATCAGACGGTGAATGAAAAAAAAAATTGAGGTAAGAAGAGATGATGACGACGATGATGATGATGATGATGATGATAATGATGGTGGTGACGATGATGATGATGATGGTGATGATGATGATGATGATGATGATGATGATGATGATGATGATGATGATGATAATGATGGTCATCATCACGGTATCTATGTCACGTCGGTTATGACGACGTCGATGATGATAATGACGGTGATAGCAGTTGAATGACAACGACAAAGTTAACAGCTCTCCTCCAGCATAAGCTCCTCGGATCAAAAGTGATCCTGCAGCGGAGATGGAAGGACAACATCACGTTCTGACGCCCAGCATCATTCGCAGTTTTCACATTTTCACCGTAGCAATCGATTTTAAAAACTCAACCAAGTCTCACGTCTTCAACCATTTCAACCAAGTCTCACGTCTTCAACCATTTCAATCAGGTCTCACGTCTTAAACCATTTCAACCCCGTGAAACTCCATCCCGGAGCACGTTTGGCACATTTCCACGAGAAAAACAAAAAATAATAACTCGTAAAAAGTCACAATTTACTTTTTTTCTCAAATAAAAACAAATAGTTTCAAAGACTTTTCAAGTTTCCACTTTGTTTTGTCGTTCTTGTCGAACCACAATATTCCCCCTGTTTCTGTTGTAAAACGTATTTCCTCGGAGTGAGTTAAACGTGGTTATCGAATAAAAACATTTTTTCGAATATGATCTTGAATTAAGGAGAATGTAATTTGAAAAACATTTGTTTTTATGTTAGGAGCATTTTTAGTAGTTTTATCGAATGCATGAGACGAAGTTTTGAGGAAGAGATTTTGAAATCATTTTTGACATCTCTCTCCGGAAAGTTTAAAATTTGTAGCGATGAAATTCATTTTTATACATTAAATAATAAGAATAAGTTATAAATTATTTATTATGAATAACTTATTTATTATGAATAAATTATTTATTGTTGGAGGAAATGATTTTCTTCGGCGTGTTGTTGCATTTCATTTGATTTTCATTGCAAGGTCTAAGCAATAACATCCAGTTCCAATGTTATAATAATCTCAGGTTATAATAATAACTATTGTAATTATGATCACAATGACCTTTATTATTATTATTGTAATTATGGTCATAATTTCCTTTGTTATTACGCTGGAATGGATCCGCTCCTGGAAAAATGCCCCGAGGTTTTCATTTCCAAATGATGCTTCCTCAGTTTGGCGTAGAAAAAGATTTCATTTCCTTCGAGTCATTTTTAGTCATTCGCTCTCATCCAATCACTCATAATAAATATATTTAGTTGAAAATTAGCAAGATTTTACTTGAAATACATTGTATCTTGATGAAAACATTTAGCAAAACATTTCAGTAAGAGGAACGACTTTTCGGAAGAGTATAAATTCATTCTTATTTGTCGGAGGTAATTTAGGAGCGAATTCGTCATCTCGCATGTGCTCTCAGTTTCACAGTTTAATTTCATTAAAATGTAAAGAAATCCTTCAACCTCCCCTCCCCTCCCTTCCTCCCCACCCTTCCACTCGATCCCCAGAAACATCGAAAAAAAGAAAATGACTTGAACTCAGAGGCACATTATGAGATTTAAAGAGGCAAAGAGCAAACTCCTTGTTTGGGTCAGATGCTCGCTCACGAGGCACGTTCCAGCCTCTTGTTTGAGGACACGAGGAGAAACAACTCCTCATCAAGGACTGATGTTGCTGTTGTTGTTGTGGCAATAACAGTCTGAGGTCTTGTTGTTAGTTTTGGCAACAACAGGCTGATGTCTTGTTGTTGTAATTGTTAGTGCTGAAAGTTGGTTGACAAATTTTGTCGAATCAAAGGTATTGCACTGGCTTATTTCATCAACAACATTATCATCGTCGTCATCGTCACCGTCACCGTCATCATCACCATCACCAATAACATTACCATCACCATCATCATTATCGTCATCGTCATCGTCACCGTCACCATCACCAACAACATCACCATCATAATCATAATCATCATCATCTTCTTCACCACCATCATCGTCATCATCATCATCATCGTCGTCGTCGTCGTCGTCATCATCATCATCATCATCATCATCATCATCATCAACATCATCATCATCATCATCATCATCATCATCATCATCATCATCATCATCATCATCATCATCANCACTCACTCACTCACTCACTCACTCACTCACTCACTCACTCACTCACTCACTCACTCACTCACTCACTCACTCACTCACTCACTCACTCACTCACTCATCCAATAAACCTCACAGTCGTCAACAATCACGCATCTCAAGTGGCAGTTGTAAGAGAGTGAGCAGGAGTCGTCCTTCGTTGAAATTCGAGAAGGACTCCGTATTCAAGATGGCTCTGAATGGCATCAAAAATATGAGCGTTAGACAACTTTCCCTAATTCTAATTACTTGATGTTTAATAACTTTAAATAATGTTTAATAATAATTAACAGTGATAATAATAAAGAGTGTAATGAATTTATTTATATTTAACGTGATTAGCAATCGTAACTGTTAAAAATTATTCATTATGGATTCAATGAAAATCAAAACGCACCCACCTGTAAATGTTCTATTTATAAAACTCGTCTGCTCCTTTTTGTAGCCACTTATTTATTTACCGGGTACAAAGGAAATTAAAACGGTCGAAAATAGAATATCTAAAAATTATTACTCAATTATATTAAAAATAGAATTTATTTTAAATTATAAAAAATATGTATATATTATAATCAACAATTTTACAACAGAGAATAGCGGCTTACATAGGAAACGTACCGCAATCTGAAGAAAGTGTCTCTAGAAGCAGGAGCTTTACTCCTGCCAGTTTTGCATCTGCAGTAAGCCACCGTCGTCGTCGTCATCATCGTTGCTGTCATCATCCTCATCATCATCGTCATCGTCATCGACGTCTTTATATCCTGACTCATCGCAAGCTCCATACCCCTCGTTATCCATCACAGTATCTCCTTCGTCATCACCATGATGATTATCTACATCATCGTCACCCCCACCGTCGTGATCAAATCATCATCATCGTCATCGTCACCATCACCATCATCATCATGAACTAGGTTTCAAGTAGGACGTCTCAGGCAGAGGAATACGTCAACGACTTATTTTTCGACATGGCATGCCCCACCAGCCCCGAACCCACGGTCGCTGATGATGATGATGCTGATGGTGACGGTGGTAACCGTCAGCAGAGTGATTACGCTAGGTAAGTGTTTTTGTACTGGCACAAAGTAATCCCAACTCAGTACAGAGACACTTCATTACAGTGGCATTACAGTGTTTTTACAGTATCATTACAGTGTCATTACAGTGTCGTTACAGTGTTATTACATGTTATTACAGTGTCGTTACAGTGTTATTACATGTTATTACATTGTCATTACATTGTCATTACAGTGTCATTACAGTATTATTACAATATCATTACATTTTCATTACAGTGTCATTACAGTGTTATTACAATGTCGTTACAGTGTCGTGCTGTTCGTAAGCATTGCCTTAATGTTGAACAAAGCTAACCAGTGCTTAATGTCGACTCATAAATATCCATAAGCTAATATTAACGCTACAATGATGATGATGTTGGTGATGATGACGACGATGATGATACTGATGGATTCGACTTTCCAGCTTCAACTCATTCGACTCAGTAGACGGCCCCAGGGGGGCGGCAGCAGTCCCCCATCCCGATGAAGACATCATGAGGCCCAAGGTCCCGAAACAAGAGCCACAGAAGGCTATCGATACCTACAGAAAGAGACTACCGGATGAGGTAATAAATTTTGGTCGGAGAGTAAAATGGGTTGACAGGTAATAATAATAGATAATAATAATAAAAATAATGATAATGATAATGATAACGATAACGATAACGATAACAATAACAATAACAATAATGATAATGATAAAGATATGTGCCGTAAATATCTGTAGGTTCCCAAAGTTGGCTGAAAGCTTGTTCACGTGTTGTTTACCTGTCCTTACTCACGAGCTCTTCTGCTCTCACCAATGTAAACATAGGTTCTGATGATGATGATCATGATAGTGATGGTGATGATGATGACGACGACGATGATGACGATGACGATGATGATGATGACGACGATGACGATGATGATGATGATGATGATGATGATACGGTTGAGTAGACATGAAGATCCAGGTGGGGAATACAACATCAGTGAGCACCTGATGCCGGTGAACGATTGCACCCATCCAGTCCCTAACAACACCTCAATCCCTGACAACTGGAAGAGGAAATCCATTTGATCGATTTGTTAAATGAAAGAATAAAGGAGAAGAGGAGTACATGAATCGATGACTTTCATGCATGAGGATCCTTACGAGAATAACAGAAATTGTGGAGACGTCCTGACAGGTTGAGTGTGAGAGGGAATTCGCTAGTAAACAGCTCCGATCTGTGATGCAGAAAATAACGGAAAAAAAAATTAGAGGAAATCACACGTGCACACGTGCACAGGATGCGATGATCATTTCAGAGATTAAAAATTTCCTTCCGTCAGAAAATCAACAACAAAACAAAACATTTTCAAGAAAGGTGAGAATGGTGAGAACATATTTATTTAATAATAATAATAATAATAATAATAATAATAATAACAATAATAATAATAATAATAACAATAAAAGTAGTAGTAATAATAATAATAACAACAATAATTCCACGATTATTATAATTATCAACAATATTAACAATTCCTTCGATAAAGTACTTATCCTTCCTCCGTGTGGGGTGATAAGTCACGCCAGGACGGAAGTCATGGATATGTGGATCATAAAAAGAGTACAATAGCTCATAATGCCTGCTAAACCCAGGGGCGATATAAATTTCAAAGTAGTCTAAAGCACCCCGAAAGACATTGACCGCCGGTGTTGGGGGGGGGGGGGTAGGACGGGGAGGAGGGCCGATGAAACTCAGAAGGGATTCAGACATTGTCTCACAAACATGGCCCCGGGTGGAAACGGTGCGATATGACCAATCTCTTGGATTGCAGACATGGATTCTTTATAAGCACTTTAATATCGTGGAAGTTTAACTAACTAAAGATAGGCAATATACTTAACGAGTTTATCTTAGTGATATGCTCGACGTGGGCCAGTTAAGTTATTTATGAAGCGCTCCATGCGTTATCTACAAAGTATAACTGAGAATGAAAAGTCAGTTCTTTAAAAAAAAAAACCATGTAAATGCACACGTAATCTTTACGTGCAATGTTTACGTATAAATGGACAGGTAATGTTTACGTGTAAATGGACAGGTAATGTTTACGTGTAAATTGACAGGTAATCTTTACATGCAAATGTACATGTAGTCTTGTAAGTATCTTATTAAGCAAGGACACTCGTTGGCCTTAATCAGGAGTCGATCTCGATGTCTTCGTCTCGGATCGAGAGCCCAATAAAATGCTTATTCTTTGAAGACTCATAAAAGTCTTTATTATTTTCATAATTATTCAACCTATCGCCATTTGTAACGTCGTATTCATGGACTGTTGACTCCCCTCGAAGGACCACCCATGCCAGTGGTTGCTAATGGATTCCAAATCGAACTTAAGCGTTGATTATAATCGCTATGTGTTGTTGTCTTTTGATCAGTACTATATGATGATGTCGACGATGATGATGATAATGATGATGATGACGACGACGACGACGACGATGATGAGGATAATGATGATGCTGTTGCTCCTGATGATGATGATGATTATTATTATTATTATTATTATTATTATTATTATCTCACTCGGCAAAAATATAAGTAAACATATCTGTAAAATGAGTCTTTTTATTTTTTTTTTAGCAAAGTGCCTAATCAATTCTCACGAGCCGATAAAAAATAATTCATGTCTTGATTCGCTCTCTATAATCATTAATATTTTTATAATTAATAAGACGTTTAAATTATCATTATATTATTATTATTATTATTATTATTATATTATACGTCACAGTTAATCAATCACTCACCTTTCTGCCAGCGTTATTATTGTGCAGGTTGATGAGGGCTCTCTGGGCAGACTTGCCCCTAACTCTCTCCCTGGCATCGACGAAGACCCTAGAAAGGGCTATCCCGAAAGCCACGTTGTCGGAACAGCCGGACCACTGAAGATCCACGCTTCGTGATTTCTGTTGAGAGTGCGGATTGTTGGATTGTTGCAAGTGACTGGACACCATTCGCCGGACCATGACTTCGCTGGTTAATCCACCCGGAACGCCACTCCTGTCACAACCGCAGCGATCCAACAGACCGGAACTGCAGGTTCTCGTGACGCTGTAAGCGACGCCGGCTGATGACAGCGCATGAACGAATGCTGATTCTTTAGTTCCTAATCATTGGTGTTTAATTAATAAAATTGTTATTCTTCTTCTTATTATTATTATTATTAATATTATTATTATCATCATCGTCATCATCGTCGTCGTCGTCATCATCATCATCGTCGTCGTCGTCGTCATCATCATCATCATCGTCGTAGTCATCATCATCATCGTCATCATCATCATCATCATCATCATCATCATNCATCACTACTATCGTCGTCATCATCATCATCATCATCATCATCATCATCATCATCATCATCATCATCATCATCATCATCATCATCATCATCATCATCATTAGAAAATATATGCAAGAGAATAAGCGTTATGAATTATCTACAGAAAAAAAATTAAAAAATCCGGTTGAAGCACATTTCGTCAGTTCTCCACGGTCTTAAATGGCTAGAGGGTTAGGGGAACTGACGGGTACTTAAGGTTGCCGACCGTGACGTGGCCAACATTCACAACAATCGCTAGCCTCTCTCAATCACAGATAAACAAACTAACTCAGATATTTCTCAGAAAATATAAATTAACAACCAAGCAAGCCAACCGTAGTTGAGGAGTCTGCCTAGGATGTGAGGCCCGTCTATTGTCGAACAATTCCAGCGCCTTCCAGCGAACTGATGCTGACACTGCTCGATGGCTTCGATGGCTCCATGCTTGATGGGGTCCATCATGTCCAAGTTTCGCTTGCACACGGACTTCTGCTTTCTGTCCAGCCAGTCATACTTGTCGCAGTCTGAATCGTGGACTATTCGCTGATGTTGAGGTAATTTGGAGATGGCCCTGTGATTTGGGACGTTTTGAGAAAATATTGTCAACGTGTTTTGATAAGTTTCAGGTTGCATTAACGTGGTACGATAAAAATGCTTAATTTAGATCATTAAATATACTTAATTATAGACTTCTGTTCGTTCCATTTTTACGTTTATACACGAAGCCTGTGATTTCCAGGCTCAATGATCACTTCAGCAACAATCGACCGCTAATCTCGCAATCGGATACCGGTTGGTAGGCGCCAATTTCTTTGTAGTGAAACAGAATTACAATTGTCTCTAAAGAGAGATGATTATCCACTTTATCGACACTAATAGAACCACTTCTTCCAGATCGCTTCTGTTCCTTGGCGGAGATAAAAATGATCAATCACGGGAAGAAAAAAAAATTAATCTCTTCCACTAATCATTTTCTCCCGATAATTAATGTTAAAAATCCTCTTTTAGATCTCAATTAATGCCTCTCGGTGCGCATGGGAAGTGCCAATTAATTCGGGAATAAATTCCAAAAAGTGACCCGATGATTGTCCGCTATTTTTGTAGGCGATTCAGCGAACAACAAGGTCGATACCCGGCGAGGCCAACAGATGGATGGCGGGGATTTGACTTTTTCACTGCAAAACAGTAAAACGAATGACACCTTTGGAGTTTTGGGCGCCGGTGAAACAAATCCTCTTGACGTTACACTTAAGTTTGGCGCTCGCGACGGATTGCTTAGCGCCCCCTCCGATCGTGATGGCTATAATTTCATTCTTATCGAAAACCAAGGCAGACGTCCACAGGGATGAGGTAAGTCATTAATCCGCAAGTGATCCGATTCAAAACTCATCCGAAAGGTTTCGGGAGCCAGCCATCTTTTCCTATCACTGGAGAATAAAGTGGTTTTCCAGTTGGGCTCTCCAATTTATTTCTCCTAAGAAATTTCTCTACTCTTTTAAACCATTACAGAGTAGCAAATCGACGAGATCAAACGTGCTTTATCCTGAGATTGGGAGATAAATCTGCCACGGAAAACACATCGGTCTGGGTGAAACATCACCGCCGGCCCCTGTTTATTCAACGGTTGAAATCTTCTTTTTGAAAGTAAAATGACGCTTCCTGACATCGGCCGATGATCGGCCGTGAGATAAAGTTGGTCGCGGAGAATATCCATCCGGTAGCCATGCATACGAATCTAGCGGAGACCGGCGCAGACGAATGAAAATATTTTAAGAGTGCCACTTGACATAAATAAACAGAGATTTCTCGATTCTAAAGCAATCGATTCGGTCATTCCGACAATGACAACAATGAACCTTTTCATAGTTCGGTGACCTTTCATTAGCGTGTGATGAATACCAATTCTAATGCTTCCAGTTTTAATGTGTTGTTGGGTAATTCAATCACATTGCAAACACAAACGAGTTTGTTTAGCTTCATTGACGACATTATTGTTTCGCATTTTCACATTTCAAATGCACAAGTGGCTCGCAGAAGCACGGCATTTATCAACGTGTGATGTAATTCTTTGTTTGCCAAGTGCATTACAGGTCATGTGACCATATTTGTTTACATATTGAGCTAAAATTAATGATAACAGCATCAATAGAAATAATAATAATAATAATAACAATAATAATAATAATAATGCCTTTTATTTCAAAGCACTATCTTTCCGAGTATTAACCTTGAGGTATATCAGAGAGGCATAACTGGGATGTTTGCAAAGCATTTTCATGGCCCGTTTACGACGGGGGCAGGGTTTTACTTTAATTTTATGTCGGTAAACATGACCAGAACTTCGACAGAGCACTCCTGTCTGCTTCCTCGAATCATCCCTCAAGAGGAGGCCTTGAGTTTCTGCTCCACTGGTTCTGAAAGCACTGTTCCTTTTCAACATGTGCTGGAAGCCATCATCAGTTCTTTACAGATGTCCGAGTCAAATACGTTCCATAAAAAGACAGTTAAATATCCGTCAAATGTTTTCATCCATTTCCACACCGGAGCGAGTCGCTGAGCGGAAAGATAGGTTCAAAGACATAAACAAAAAAGTTAAAGCCGTAAACAAAATCCCATCAGAGAGTGTAAAAGTGGCCGGGAAAACACTGAAGGAATTTATTGACTTCGAGCGAGTCGGCATCCTTGCCTTCTCATCTCAGGGGATTAGTGATTCAGTCGCTTCTGAGTCAACAAGACCCGATGACCGAGCATCCTCCGCATAGGCTGACATAGCAGGAGTCATCATCGTGCCATCGTCGGTATTTATCGCACGTGTCCACTCCTGGAAAGGTGATGAAGGGAGGACATTGTCGATGCTTAATTCCCTCCACGGAAATAAGCTACTGGATTTTAGTGCCACCGATTGCCTTCCAATGACTCAGTGTAGACTCGGATGAACAATATCGATGATTCACGAATGTAATGTTCTACTTTTAACTAGGCTATTTCACTTTCAAATATTTTTTTCAAAAAAGCGCTTTTGTGTTTCTTAAGTGGCAAATAATATCCAAGCGTATGCAAATGCATGAAGCTGGTTCCAATTACGCTTCTCGTTAATGCAAATCCACTCATTATATGGCAAGATTTGCAACAAAAATCACTAGTAATGCGACCTACCATCGGAAGTTTTGTTGCTGTTTTTTGTGTGCAATTTTTCAATATAAGATGAAATGAAATAAAAAGAAAATGTGGAAAAGGGGCGCCTTTGAGAATCACGTGTTGGAAACATGGCAGTCTTTTCTCGGTAAGGAAGAGCAGAAAAACTATTCGATCAATCATCTAATCAGTCAGCGAGTGAAGCTACTCAGAGCCAATGGTGCAAGTGCGGGTATTCATGGACTAAGAAAGAGGGGCAAAGAGGTGGCGAGGCGTGACCTTTGGAGGTCATGCTACGAATGCACTGCGACATGCCGTCGGACGCCTTCGATACTTGAGGGATGAAAGCAAGTGGATAGCAGCCACGTTGTTTGAGTATAAGTTTGTTTGGCTGCTCGTTGTGAGTGGCAAACATTTCGAGATGATGGATGACGTTCTACTGGAACGAGGAATTCAATGGGAGTGCCACGCAAACTCATTAGTCCGTGACCGGAAGTTGATTGGCGATGGTTGATAGTTATTTCATTGCAACCTTTCCAGGACAGATGCTGGATTAACTACCAATAAAGAACACGTGACGGCGACGACGACGACGACAACTGAAAAGAAACAAATAACTATAATTTATCTAGCGCATTGTGCAGAGCGTGGGAAGCGCCCTCGTCCGAGGTACTTGCCCCGGGCAATGAGCTATTGAATTATATAAGACAGAGGTTATCATGAACATCAGCCCATTAACCAGACTTAACAGCAATTAAGACTTCCTAAGATCTCAATCAATCAATCAATCAATCAATCAGGCAATCAATTAGTTAGATCGATACTATAGTCCACTGACGGCTTGAAGCCAAACTTAGTTTGAGGGGTCTCTAATCCAACTGATTAGCAAGTCAAGCGTTTCAAAATAAGCGGCCGATTCTAAAACTGATTCGAATTCGAAGCACAAAACTGGAACACAAGAGGTGTTGAATATCCGATTGAGATTTAAACAACCGGGTCGAGAGACTGAATGAGTGAACGGAAATGAATGAATGAATGAATGAATGGATGAATGGATGAATGGATGAATGGAAATGAATGAATGGAAATGAATGAAGGAACAAATGAGTGAATCGAAATGAATGAACGAATGAATGAAAATTAATGAATGAACGAACGAATGAGTGAATGGAAATGAATGAAAGATGCGTACGTGCGTCGAATTAACAACGTAACGCTGCGTAGGTTCGTCGCATGAAAAGTTCCGAAGCATTGAGATTATTAAAAGTTATTCAACTGAAATTTCTTCGACATTCAAGCATTTGTAACTTTCTGATCATCGTCGGATTTTACTTTGTTTTTTGTTCTCATTTATTTGATGGGTCTTCAACTCAATTTAGAATGTGTAAACAGATTGTAGAATCGCTCGGAGTTCACAGCGAGCGAATTTTGACAAATGAAAAATGGAAAAGTTTGGAATGAATCTGGGTGGACATGTTGGAGACAAGAGAGATTAATCACTAGTAGCCTGTTTAAGAAATAATCGACCGGAACAAAAAAAAAGTAAAAATTCTTGCTCAGTGGTTTGTTTTGATAAATCAGCTTCTACAATTGGAAGATATTTTAGAAGCTTACATTTCCAGTACTTTCTACTCAATTTGTGTTCCAGATTTAACCGCACCTGATTATCTAATCAAGTAATTTCATTGAAGTACATCACACATCACCTTACAATAAGCATCACATTACATTGCACATCACCTTACATTAAGCATCACATTACATTGCGCATTGAAAGTTACAGCAATGCACTTTACATGTTGAACTGTGCGCGGGCGACTAGCATGTAAAAGCTGTTAGAAGATTCAAGGCAAGTCTTAGCGTCAATCAACGTCTGTTCGCTGTAGAACATTAATCATCTTACGAGGGAGACTGCTGGTTTGTAAGAGTGTTTTGAGTGAAATTCCTCCCTTACACAATTCGCTTCTCAGGGGTCCTTTGAGTACAAAGATAATTTTTTTGTTCAACTTTTAATTTCTCACCCAACCCGGTACTGATCTTATCGTCTTCGGCATTGGCATCCCGAAGATGAAAATTCAAGACGACGTTAGTTATGTTGCCAAAGCGTCACATGCTAATCTACTCGTTTAGAGAGATTATTTGCACGATACACATTGTATGCACGTGAGACAAGGATGGATCGGATGGCAGGAAGATGGGAGATAAAAATACGAACGGTTTACTAACAACCACTTGGTAGCCCAGCATGAGGAGCAGATTTCGTAGAGTAGTAAGACTGTGGTCAGCAACGTGCTCCGACTAATTTCCATAACTTATGTGCAGCCTGTCAGTTGAACTGTAATGGGTAAACCTGTAGAAATTCGTTTCAATCCTAACAATCCTCAGTCATGTGAAATGGGAATGAAGAAGTAGAGAAACGAGTACTCACTTGATGTACGATGTGGATGTGTCTCCGGCGAAACTCATCTTAATATTTATTCATTATCCATGTCCACTGGAGCGTGTACGAATTAATCCAAATAGAGAAATGTGAAGGAAAATAAAAAACAGTCGAGAAAGGTACGCAACGCAACGCAAACGAACTCTGCCTGTTCCCCAGAAGCGGACGACGATGTAGGACATGCGATTTGAAGGCAGACCCCCATCTTTTATATGCCCGCAACACGCCGATCGGCGAGCATAAGTTCTTATACGAACGGCCCGTTATCTTACCTTATTATATGGGCCCGCGTAAAAGTCATGCATTTATTGTTCAAGATCATGTGGACTTTTTTTTTAAATTTATATGAGAGAAAATTATTGTCCAATAAACGAACAAGATTTCGATAGGGCCAATAGTGTTTGCACCAGTCAGACGAGTGCTTATCTGATTTGAATTGCAAGTGTAAAACTGCCCAAAAGACGTACAAAAATCAGGTCTAATACGACGCAGACAGACGCAGGAAAATGATCACCTAATTATCAGTTTCAACATTTCTTTGATTTAGACAAATAAACAAGCTTTTGCAAATAATTCTGTCTCCACTCACATCTTGAGAGATTTAGAGCAAGTCTGCCTCGTCGTTTGAGACAGAAGACAAAAGTCGAGCTTAGGACTTGAAATTCCCACAGTTTCCTTTTGTAATAGGAACATCACATAAGAGTAAAAACTTTTAATTAGTAGTATTACTACTGGTATTTCTTATATTTTGGACTTGAAGTGCTCTTTGAATATACGCCACTATAATCAATCTCGGAATCATTATCATTATCATCGACGTTACAAAAACATACGGGTAAGTAGAACGAAAAGCGAAACCACTATTTATAACTTTTAAAAACCAAAGCTGGATGTTTAAATTATTTTTAAATGAGAAATAATTTAGCTGTGAATCGTTTTTCCTTTTAAACTGAATCATGCAAACAGTTAGCAGTGCTTTCTCCTGCGACCGAAGACTTGCCCGAACGGGGTTGTGTAACAAATGGTCTAAATTAATCCAAGCATTAGTAGAAGTAAGCCAAGCATAAGGAGACCAATTTGTCTTCTCCATGATCGATATCAACATGGACAAACTAATTTGAGAGGACAAACAATACAATGAGCCCCAGCTGACAACCCCAGCCCCATGCCACTGCATCATCAAACATCGGTCCTGAATTTTCGTCCTTTACTTAGTCTTGGTAATAGTATTAATAAGAACATAGAGCAATAAAACAACTTCAGAGATTAAACTCAATAATCGAGGCGCCATTAGAGTACCCACTTTTGCCACTAGAAGTTCGATTCAATAATGACTGAAATCGAGCCTCTAGAGACGTTTGAGAGGCAAGTTGTTGGAATGCATTCCGACATTGTAGACTTTGTCTACTTTGTCAAAGTATTTCATGTGTCAGACTCGTATGTTACTAGGTATGTTACTAGGTAACCAAGATGGCAACCACGATTCGGTTGTTGATCTAAAAATCTGGACCGAAGAAATACAAGGGATACAAATCGATATTGTTTAACTACCTTTGGTGCTAAACTCTTGAACCGCCCGCATAATCCAAACTTCAATCGCATTCAGGAGTGTCGCATATGTGGACGTCTTCTTAACTATTTGTTACATAATAATAGTTTAAAACAAAATAATCAGAACAATCCATTATTAAGGAGTGCAACATTTTAACAGATGGTTGGGTTCAAATCGGTGTCGCTTCAAGAGATTTGAATGCCGCTGAAATTTAAAACTAATTCATTGTTATTATAATTATTACTAGGTTACATTGTTAAGCAAAAACAAAGCGATAATTGTTCAAAACAAAACCGGTCCCAGACTCTTAGACACCGAGAATTGTAAACATTCATCTCTGGAGCCTTTTGGAAGAGACTGACGTTTTAAGACCTCGCAAAGCATATTCAAGAGACGATAAAAGTCGTTCTCCAAGGGAGCAAACAGGTTATGTAACTTCAGAAGCAAAATGTTTCAGATGATCGTGTGAGACTAGCATCGGACTCCAGCCATGTTTGGTGATGTCCATCATGCGAACCACACCCCCGCTGGAACCATCCCTCCTTATCCCCAGAGTTACGGCTGTTTATTTGATTTTAATTATCCATCTGATTAAGTATTTGATTGCTTGATATTAGTTATTTATGTTTAACATTAATTGTTAATGTGATATTTCACTTCTTCCTGATTGAGTTAAGTTTTTGTCTACCTTTTTCTGCGAGTTCGAGACATTCTTTCCGGTTCATGTTTTCTCTAAATTGNTTAGTTATTTATGTTTAACATTAATTGTTAATGTGATATTTCACTTCTTCCTGATTGAGTTAAGTTTTTGTCTACCTTTTTCTGCGAGTTCGAGACATTCTTTCCGGTTCATGTTTTCTCTAAATTGAAAGTCCATGAGGGAGGCAATGTAAGAACTTCCCGAACCCGCCATAGCGTATGGCTGAGATACGCACAAACCATCGAATGGAATATCGTATATCTGCTAAAGTTAAGCGTCACGATACAATATCGATGTTCTAACCAAATAGAAAAAACACTTTGTTGAAGATATTTTTTTAATTTTTCAATGAAGCTTCAATAATTAACCTGAAATCCTTCTCCACTGTCCCATCCAGCACATATCATGCTACATTCCATGTACTCCCGATTTTTGTAGCACATCTCGTGGAACATGGATGAAGCCATTTTTACGGTTGGTTCCATTTTAAGTTCTAAACTACAATAATAATTCGCTAATTAGATTCAATAAGTAAGTGCAAATGAAAGGGGACCACTTAGCTCACCTCAAAAGTGATAAATGATAAGTTACTCGCTCAATAATTACGTGCGTGTCGGCTTCAGCTCCAGATCGACAACAAAATATATTTTCTCTCAGTTGGACCAACTTGTCAGCAAAACGATTTATGATATCTTCCCTGATTATAAGAAATACTGACATTAAGATGAAGAGTAATGGCTCAGGGGACAGAAGACATTTTGGTTGAAACAAACTCAATAGTCACTCTAGAATCGCCAGCAAGAATGATCCCATCTGTGTATTTTACAGCAACTATTGTGGTCTGCCAGAATAAGTTGTTTTTTTTTTATTAAGTGGAACATTTTTTAATCGGCTATACACTTAAAAACTAACGCCGCACTTTGATTTCCCATGTTTTAAAGTGGCGCGATTCTTTAACATATTCCAATCAGACAAAGATAAAGATACATTTGAACGAAAACTCGCAGACGATAAACGACACCATAAACCATAAATCGAAAATAAGGGATTTATAATATTTTGATATATTAGTGCATATAAATAATTATTTATGACAGTAGTTTGATTGCATCGTTGAAGGTTTTTAAATAATTTTTTTTATAGAATTTGTCGTCCATAAATATTCGTTATTCATTGCTGATGTGGACGTAAACAAGAATGTCTGACCGGCGTCTCAGTTAAATGGGATAGAAATAAAAGGAGAATAATTACAATACATGCGCCTAAATTTGTTTATAACTTTTTCGTCATGCAAAAGACTAATTATAACAGTTACAACATTGAGAGATCAGACAGTTCCAATCTTCGTTCGCTGTGCATTGAGGCCGGTTTCAATGAAACTAATTTGGTTCCCTCTAACACCGTATCAGATAGTGTTATTCAATTGACAGATAAGAATTTAACATTAGCTGATAAAGTGGCTCACTTAGAAGACGAAATTAGTCACCTCAAGGAAGAGAATATTTTCCTTTTAAATCAACTGAAGAAGCAGAAGCTAAACCATGAAACTATTGAGGGAAGAGTTAAAGATCTTGAACGGTCTTTGTGTGATTCAAAAACTAATGATACTCAGATGGAAAAGTCATTTGAAGAAGCTAATAAAACAACAGATCAAACTACTTCTGATAGGGTCAAAAAACAAGCTGATATTGAAGCACAATTAAATACTTGTGTCACTGACATTAGTGGTATCAATAAAAAGATGGATGTTTATGGTTTACACTTGACAGACATATCAAAAGTTGTCTACAAATTAGAATCCGAGGTTCAGAAGTTTGTTAGAAGACATTGTCTTGTTATTGAAAACTTTTGTCCAAAAGAAGATAGTTCTGCAATGGAAATGCTGTTAATTTTTGCCACCTCAGTATTGAACGTTAAGCTCGAAGAGTACGACATTGAAAGTCTTCAGGTCATTGAAAAGGTTTCCGTGGAATCGTTGCCCGGAACTCCCGAGAAGAGGACTTTGCCGAGACCGGTTCTCGTCACCTTCACTTGCTACAAGACGCAAGATCAGATTTATAAGTCCTGGCTCTCTTTCAGATATAAAAGTAATCCTGGAACGCTGTCGAAAGGAAGAGGGCAGGGAATTACCATAAAAGAATATTTGACTGAAAACCAGGAGAAAATATACTGTGAAGCTCTGAAGCTCAAAGAGAAACACTTTGTCACAGACTGCTGGACGTATAAAGGAAAGACTTACATCAAGAAAACGGATGGCATAATTTGCGAGTTCTCCAACAGCAACGAAATCGTCCCCAAGAGTGAAAGTTCGAGCTGCAATGTCATGTGAAAATTCAATATAATTCTGCTTAATTGTATAGCTCACATAAAATAAGAGTTTTTCCTCCGAGGTTGTTTCCGTGTCAAATCACAGATTTTCATGGAATTACTGTTTTAGTTTGAACATTTGTTTTCTCAGACGTTAGAACAATTTGCTGAATTTTAAGAGTGTGGCTGGTTTCGTTATGGATACCTCCTCGTTCGTTTCTCTTGTGAAACTTTATTCGTGTTCGGATGTAACTTTTAAATTTTTAAGTGCTTCCAATGCCATGCTTTAGGTCTGTATATTTTGTAAATTGATGATATTTCATGACAATTTCTAAATATTGAGCCAAAAATTGTGATATCAAAACAGATTAAGTTAGTTGACAAGAATCAAAGGAAAGGGAGATTGGTGTCAAAGTTATTGGCAAAACAATGTAGCAGTTCACTGCAAATCTTTAATTAGTGAAATGTCTAAGTTTGTATGACCACTGCATTCTCTGAGTTGTTATCAAATATTGCTTTGAAAATTCTTGATTTCATTATCAAAGTCTTTTACTAAGTGTAAATATTGTTGTGGCAAGATAATGGCTTTTGTGCAAAACTTCTTTTCCAAGAAAGAAGTGCTTTCTGAAGAGAATTATTTTTTTCTGATGATGAGTGTGTGTCGCGTCTACTTTGCGAGCTCTTTGTGGTACATAAGCATAAATTAGCTTGTGAATTAACTGCAAAGTAGACATTCATTGACTGCTTTGGCTTGACAAAGACATGTTGTGTTTATTGATAAATTACTACAGTATTGTCTCGTTGGACATAAAAATCGTTCAGATCGCCGCTTATGGATTTGAGAGTTGGATTTCCACAGTACTTTTGAAGGGAATTAGCGTCCATTTTAAAGTTTTGCGGGCTGTCCATGGACATTTCTCATTCCAAACGAATTCGATGGAATAAGTAAGGTAGTATGATTTTTTAATTTCGCCACAGAGTTGGGAGGAAACCAGTAGAATAGATCTCACGTGCTGTCCTTTTGAAGTGGACGAAAATAGATCAAATCGTCATGATATTGGAATTCGATGAACTTAGCCACTTTTAATCGGAACTGCTTCTAACTTGCCGATAAACTCACAAATAATCATGGTATTTGGGCTCTTTTCCCGCTCTAGATTTGCGGTACTTACTTTCCGATGATAGCCTAAACTTTAAAATATGATTAAATTGCGGGTTTAATTAAACGAAGATAATTCATTTTGGTCAGTTTTGTGGATGTTTATCTAAATAATTCAGAATTATTTGACCGAGTAGGTCCGTACGTAATGACACTTTCACGGGAATTCGTATTGGATTAAATGTTATTTATTTAATGTCCAAATTATTTTCTGTTAAAATTTAACATTAATACAAATTTTCAAAATTTTGTTAAAAATTTAAAATATTAAAGTGTTTTCTGTTTATGGTTTACGACTTACCCATGTGTTGGTATGAGGTTCCTAATCCTAAAAACGTAACAAACACTGAACGACACAAGTCGGAATTATGGAAAAACTATTATCAAGCACAAGCACAAGCATTCCGCATCGAACTGCCCAAAAAGTACAGTTTTCGATTCTGGGTCCAGAAGAAATTGTTGGTATCAGTTGATTGAATCAGGCGACAATTTAATGAATTAGTTGTAACTTGCTAATCTTTGGCCGTTTGAAATGTTTCTTGACAGCTTAAGCAGTCTGTCACTGTCCCCGATGGCATTGTTTACCCAGAGGCAATGGAGGCAGGGAAGCCCAAAATTGGAGGCGTCATGGATCCCAGACAGGGCACCATTGACAAGGTAGGAAGATGTAAGACCTGCAACGGGAAGATGCATGACTGCCCAGGCCATTTCGGACACATCAACTTGGCCAAACCGGTCTTTTATGGACATTACATTCCTCACATAAGGAATGTATTGAAGTGCATTTGCTTCTCGTGTTCAAAAATTCTTGTCGATTTGGTGAGTAACATTTTCTTATTTACTTACATATATTACATATACTCATCATTTGTATGTTTTATCGCTTTGGAAATTGTCCGAAGCACTAAATCGCCGATATTAGCGATCTGACCACATTTTGTCGCGTCCAAAATTTTTTGTCAATTAAGAGGAAAAGAGTTGTTGAAAGTCAAACGTCAAACTGTGCTACAAATTAGAATGAAGGAACCTAACCTCGTTCATAACC
The DNA here is from genome assembly GCA_011800805.1 of Hirudo medicinalis. NCBI lineage: Eukaryota > Metazoa > Annelida > Clitellata > Hirudinida > Hirudinidae > Hirudo > Hirudo medicinalis. Next base: position 77,810 of record MPNW01000625.1, read on the forward strand.
TCTTATATGCCCAGAAAATAACTAGTTCAAATGACCTCAACTCAACATCGCCTTTAGATCCAAGACCATCGTCAACATAATCTACGTTCATTCGACAAAATCAATGCACATTTTTCACGTACAACTAACTTATTTTTCTAAAATTCAATGCAAAATGATTCAGACGGATGACGAAGCCAAGGAAGTTCTGAGGACGACAAAGAAGGACATGAGGAAGAGGAGAACCATGATGGTAGAACTGTGCAGGAAAATATCAAAATGCGCAGGCTCAATCAACCTTGAAGGCAACGATGCGAACGACAATCCGAACGAAAAACATCGAGTAAGTAAAATCGCGTTTGTTACTTTTTTTTTTCAATAATTTCGTTATTAGACATTTGACGTGATTTATATCCGTTTGATTCATTCGATCTCTGTCCTGCAAAATCGAGGTAATGTCGAACTAAGTCGTTTGATTTAAGTAGAGCCACATGTCTATCGTCAGAGATCCTGATGTAGCGTCTACTCCAATTCAATCGGACACAGACGACTTTTTATATTTGTATTTCGAACGCAACCTTAATAATTTTCTAGGAATATTTATACAGCACCACAAGCGTAAGCATCAGGGACACTTAGACTTTTATATAGCGCAGACTCCAAGAGGAGATTTGTGGTGGTGCGAGCTGGGTTGCGAACACGTAACGACCGCTGCTGCTTTTACCGTCGCTCTCAGGCGTAGCGCCCTCTGAGCCAACATGCAGCCATCAGATTGCAGCTAATTAATAACGGATTTCATTTAAAACAATCCTGAATTGTTCCCTTCTGAGCGAATATTTAGTTTTAGTTATTTGAAAAAAAAAAACAAACAAAACTTTAGTCTTGTCGAGATATATTTTGTATTTCAATCATCAGCCCGGTTGCGGAAGATCTAAACCCCACACTATAAAACGAGAGGGGCTGGAGTTGACAGCGAAATGGAAAGAACCGTTTGACGAATCCGGAACAACTTCGATGAAGCTGACTGCTGGAAAGGTTCTGGAAATATTTAAGGCCATGGACGATGAATCCATCGAAGCATTGGGATTTCATACCAAGTTTGCCAGACCGGAATGGATGGTAGCTACAGTTCTCCCAGTTTTGCCACTCTGCGTAAGACCCAGCGTTCTTTCATTTGGAACCACTAGATGTCAGGATGATCTGACTCACAAACTGGCTGACATTGTGAAAGCAAACAAGCAGTTGAAAGACAACGAACAGAACGGCATGGCGACTCACATTTTGGAGGATAATCTAAAGCTTTTGGAGTACCACGTCAACACCATGTTCGATAACAGCATGCCAGGAGTGCCAAGGGCCACTCAAAAATCTGGCCGTGCCCTCAAGTCAATCAAACAGAGACTGGTCAGCAAAGCAGGCAGAGTAAGAGGAAACTTGATGGGTAAAAGAGTGGATTTTTGTGCCAGAACTGTCATCACCCCAGATCCGATCCTTAAGCTCGATGAAGTTGGTGTTCCAAGACATATAGCGCAGATTCTGACCTATCCTGAAGTAGTGACGCCATTCAACATAGACTCGCTGTCAGAATTGGTGGCAAATGGACCCAATCATTATCCAGGTGCAGTTTACATCATCAGGAAAAACGGTGAACGCATTAACTTGAGACTTCATCCTGATCCAAGCAACCTACATCTTGAATACGGTTACAAAGTGGAAAGGCATTTGAGAGACGGTGACCCAGTTGTTTTTAATCGCCAGCCTTCCTTGCACAAGATGTCCATGATGTGTCACAAAGCTAAGGTCATGTCGGGCTCGACCTTTAGACTAAATCTCAGTGTCACAAAACCATATAATGCCGACTTCGATGGAGACGAAATGAATCTTCATTTGCCCCAGAGTTTAGAGGCCAAGGCAGAGGTCGTGCAGCTTGCCTCGGTTGCCAGGATGATTGTGACGCCCCAGTCCAATAAACCAGTCATGGGTATCGTCCAAGATACCCTGACCGGCGTCTACAAGATGTCGTCGAGGAATGAATTTCTGACCAAAGAAGAGATGATGAACCTGCTTATGCACTTTCCAGACTGGAATGGAAAACTGTCACAACCAGCGATCTTGAAACCTGTTCCTCTCTGGACAGGTAAGCAACTGTTCTCGGTTCTCATTCCTGGCAAGGTCAATTGTTTGAAGAATATAGATAGCGATGACAAATGGATGACACCGAACGACACGACAGTTCTCGTTGAAAATGGAGAACTACTCAGTGGAATCCTCTGCAAGGGAACCCTAGGTGCTTCTGAAGGTTCACTCATGCATGTTGTCTACCTGGAAGAAGGATATGAAGAGGCTGCCAAATTTTACTCCAACATTCAGTTGGTCGTTAACCAGTGGTTGCTGATAGGAGGTCACAGTGTCGGAGTATCCGATATGATCGCCGACGGTAAGATTTACCAGGATGTCCGAGATCTTATCATGAGGGCCAAGGAAGAAATTGCCGGCATCACAGAAGATTTGCACTGCGGCAGGCTAACCAAACTGCCCGGTTGTACGCTCAGACAAACATACGAAAGCAAGGTAAACGTTCTTCTCAACGAGGCAAGAGACAAAGCTGGAAGACTGGTCCAGGTGAATTTATCGAAATCGAATCAGTTTAAAAACATGGTGGCCGCCGGTTCAAAAGGTGACAGTAACAACATCTCCCAAATCATTGCATGTGTGGGACAGCAGAACGTTGAAGGCAAACGTATTTCTTTTGGTTACACCAACAGAACCGCCCCTCACTTCGTCATTTTCGACCACGGACCTGAGGCCAGAGGATTCGTGGAGAATTCGTACCTTGCTGGTTTGAATTCATCGGAATTTTTCTTTCACGCCATGGCAGGAAGAGAAGGAATTATCGATACGGCCATCAAGACATCGGAAACTGGATACATACAGAGAAGATTGATCAAGGCCATGGAAAGTATCATGGTGAATTACGATGGCACCGTCAGGAATCAGGTCGGTCAGATGATTCAAATCACGTATGGGGAGGATGGACTTGCCGGAGAATGGGTTGAATCGCAGAATCTACTTCCTCTCAACTTGAACAACAGGGCATTCGAGGACAGGTACAAGTTTGCCCTCGATGACAGGAGATTGAAGAAAGTCTTACACAAGAGCATCGTAGATGACTTGAGCAAAGATGCTCATGCATTTCAAGCCTTCGAAAAGGAGTACGAACAGCTGTTCAACGACAGAATAGAACTCATGAAAATCTTCCCCTCGGGCTGTGAAAAGTTAGTCCTGCCCTGTAATCTGAAAAGAATGATTTGGAACGCTCAGAAGATCTTCAAGGTCGACAACAAAAGCTCAAACTTAAATCCAGTCCGCGTCATAGAGGACGTGAGGGAGCTCTGTGACAAGTTGAAGATCGTTAAGGGCGATGATCATCTCAGCGTCTCTGCCAACAATGATGCTACTCTCATGATGAACATTATGCTCAGATCGACTCTATCGTCGAGGAGGGTAGTTGAGGAATTCCATTTGTCATCTGAAGCATTCGAGTGGCTGATCGGAGAAATAGAAACAAGGTTCACTCAGGCCCAGGTACCCCCTGGAGAAATGGTCGGCGTTCTGGCTGCTCAATCCTTAGGAGAACCTGCCACTCAGATGACACTGAACACCTTCCACCACGCTGGAATTTCGTCCAAGAACATCACCCTCGGTGTGCCACGTCTTAAGGAAATCATCAACGTTTCCAAGCAGCCCAAGTGTCCTTCACTCACCATTTTCCTTGATTCTGAGACTGCCAAGGACGTGGATAAAGCTCACGAGGTCATGAACTCACTGTCTTATACCGTCCTCAAGCATGTCCTAGAGTCCAGCCAAATTCTTTACGAACCAGATCCATCGACAACAAGCATAGAGGAAGATCAAGATCTAGTGGCTACGTGCTTCTATTTGAGCGTAGTAGATCCTGCCAAACTCTCCCCATACGTCCTGAGGTTAAAGATGGACCCACAGAAGCTCTATGGGTTTGGAAAGAACATGAAGGCATCCTTGATTGAAGAGAAGATTCGAGCCAACTTCGGAGAAGAACTGGACGTTTCCAGTTTTGATGAAAAGAACGTTGTGAGGATGAGGCTGGTCAACAAGGACGATGAACAGAAAGAGGTTAGATTCTCATTGTAAACTAGTTCAACCACTGAAAGTCCACAACACCTATTTGTAAATTTACAGGAAGAAGATATCGAAAAAATGCCTGACGATACTTTCCTTAGGCACTTGGACAACAACATGATGAACGATTTGGCTTTGAAGGGTCATCCTGATATTAAAAGCGTAAGTCAGACATTTTTTTGGTAGTGAACAAGCAGTCTTAAATCAATAAAGAGTTGACTTTCAGATCCACTTGTGTCAATCCAGCGCCAAGACGAGGCAGATAAGAGTCATAAATACTAGGGGAGAATACCAAATGACCAGCGACTGGTACTTGGAAACCGAGGGCACTGCCTTCCAGTACGTTCTGTCCGTGGATCACGTCGACCACACCAGCACGAACAGCAATTGCATCACTGAAACCTTCAAAGTTAGTGGTTGTATTTTTTTTTATCGAACCAATCACACAGTAAATACCGATACGAATATAAATTGTTGATTATTCGATAAATTTTGATATGAGTCTTTTTTTATTATTTATAATATTTGTGGTTATGTTTAATAATAATATTAATGATTACCCTTTGCATTGTTAACCTATCTCGTTCGTTTGCGCCTGGAGCTATAATAAAAGTAGACGTTCTCTTCCAGTTATTAATATTAATATATAACATAATATATTAATTATTAATATCTTGTAATCATTTTTATTACAACGAATTATTACCTGTCGACAGGTGCTCGGCATTGAAGCGGCCAAGAAGACAATAGAGAAGGAGATGAACACTGTCCTTTCGTTCGACGGTTCCTACGTCAACTATCGTCACCTGGCCCTCCTCTGTGACGTCATGACCAATAAAGGTGAGCTGGATTTTGGAATATTATTCAATCATAATGAGAACAGAATTTATTTATAAACAATTATTTTACTTCGTAAGGTCACCTGATGGCTATCACAAGGCACGGAATAAACAGACAAGAAACAGGTGCAATTGCCAGGGCGACCTTTGAAGAGACCGTACGTTCAAATTATTTATTTTAGAGGTTACAATCAATTTATATAAATATTCACGAGATGCTAATCATTCATTAATGAGTTGCTGATTATTCGTATTTGGAAATATTCATGAGATTCATATTATTCGCTAATGACTCGTTAACATGAAAAAATTGCTGTGCATTATTAGATGGACATATTCGTCGAAGCGGCAGTGAACGCAGAACTTGATCCTCTGTTGGGAGTGTCAGAGTGCGTCATGCTCGGCAAATTCGCCAAAATTGGAACAGGATGCTTTGAAGTCTACCTTGATGCCAAGTTGTGCGATCAAGCCTTGGAAGATGTCACAGGTACTTGCAGTTGTACTAGATTTGGTTACCAATACTTTATTGAATTGGGGCTTTTTTCATTTGTTGTAGACCGGTAATATTGTTATAATGTATTAAAATAATAATAATAATAATAATAATAATGCATTATTATGTAATTTGAATATAATTAATTACCCACTAGGCATTATTATATTCAGTATGCCTTCGTTGGCTTCGTTAACCAAAGAACTAAAAGATTATTTATAGAAATTATTGGTTTAGATGATTAAGATGACTTTAGTGCCAAGTTTAGTTCTAAAAAGAATTCATTATTTTTTAAGGTATATTCAACGATGGACTAAGGGGACCCGTGGGAGATATTTTGGGTGGGGTTACTACGCCCTGCTACAATTCCACTACCCCAATGTGGAATGCACCCAGGAGTCCAATTGCTGGAGGATTCTCACCGACAGATTGCAGATCAAGTCCAGGGTTTAGTCCCGGATTCAGCCCCAGTTACAGTCCTGGATACAGTCCAGCTTGGTCTCCAGGAGCGACTTCTCCGGAATATGGTGCTAGCTCGCCCAATTACACTCCAAACACACCTTCGTATGCACCAGCTTCACCTGGATATAAACCGTCCTCACCTGGATATACGCCTACATCGCCTGGTTATACGTCTACATCGCCTGGATTTACAACTAAGTCACCTGGATACTCACCTACATCACCTGTATACTCCCCATCTTCACCGGGGTATTCACCGTCGTCTCCAAGTTACGTTGTGACGTCTCCCGGTTTCACCCTAAACGAACCCTCCAAGAACACAAAAACCCCCGGCTATTCACCGTCGTCGCCCGTCTATTCGCCCACATCGCCAGGGTACTCACCGACTTCTCCCAATTACACGGCCACTTCTCCAGCTTACTCCCACAAGACCCCTGGCTACACACCGACATCGCCGAGCTACACTCCCGGTTATTCACCACCGTCTCCAGGGCTATCCCCATCCTCCCCCAGCTATTCACCGTCATCACCAGCTTATACCCCAGGATATGCCAGTGTCTCTCCTTCGTATTCTCCTGCATCTCCTTCGTATTCTCCATCGGGGGCTGCCTACACTCCATCATACACCCCGACCTCGCCTTCGTATTCTCCGAGTTCACCAAGTTTTACCCCAAGTTCACCTAACTACTCGGGATCGCCTCTTTATTCCCCATCGTCACCATCTTATGCAACAAATTCACCAGCCATCAGTCCGTCATCACCTTCAGAAAATGATGACTAAACGTCCTGTCTTTATCGGTCTATTTGCATTATTATAAGCACAGGTTAATTAAAACTTCATGAAATAAAAAGTATAACGAAATATAATTACTGGGTGTGATTGTTTACGAGGCCATTGAAATATCTTAATGAGATTCGCCTGTTTTTGTGGCTGGTTGTTGTGTTGCAAAGTTAAGAATTGAATTTAATATCAACAACCTCGTGAACAACAAGATGATATTAGAGATGCATGTTGGTAATCACCAGCAGCCCCTCCTCCGCGTGTCCTTGTCGCTCTCTGTTTACCGCTAGGTGACGTCACAACATTATGCCCGTCACGTGACCGACCTCGGTGCATTGTCGAGCAGACTTGCTGTGCAGCTGCTGGGAAAAGGTGGCTTTGGGGGAAAAGAGAGATGGAGAGAAAGCGAGGGTCGATAGAATGTAGTAGCGGTTACGATGTCAGATTTTTTTGTCGAATTAAACATTCTTCCAGTTAAAAATCAACTTCCTTATTGTAAGTTATTTTCCAAACCAGATTGGGATTGTTCTCACGGCCTTCCTTCTGGAAGATCGCTTTGGCGCTAGCATATGGTTCGTACGTTCTTTCTTTAACATACGGACGCTTGCTTTCTGAGTTTAGGACTTGACGTCGTCCTAGAACAGAAGTTGTAGGAGTAAATTGACTCATTATTGTCGACTTGAACTTCGGAGGTATTAATGTTGTTGCTATTCGGATCGTTGCAACCGATATCGGTTGTACTACTGCCGATGAATCGTAATAAGTTTTTCATTAATTTCTTTCTAAAAAAATGAATTGTGAATAAGCAAAATCGATAACGTCAGAATTAAAGAGAACGATTCAATTGAATTTCAAATCAAAACTAGATGAATCAGTCGAAGGACAAACTCTAAAATGACGTCGTCGAGTAAACCCACTGTCTGTCTTGACGTCTCAGAAAACAACAACAACGACGAAAACAAAACAATTAACATCATCAACAACAACAACAACAACAACAACAATCCTTCCTGCGAAACGAACAACGAAACGGACAAGGACGATGTTTTTGTCGATCACCAAAATGACAAACGGGAGAAGAAAGTTCTTCCAAAGGAGGAGGAAATTGACTCAAAGGTAGAGAATGACAACGAAGAAAGTGTCGAAGAGAAGACTCAGGCTTCTGCCGAAGTCACAAACACCGTGGCTGAGGAAGAATCTTCGAAGACTTCAATAGATCGTCAGCCAACCGATGCTTCTGAGAAAGCAGATGAGAAGGTGGTTCGACAGGTGGTTGAGAAGACGTTCAAGAAGGTCACAGCCAAGAGGAGATCGTTCAGCAAGACGTCTGCAACCTCGTCTGATCTTGACTCCAACAGGAAAGACTCGTCAAGTGGAGAATTCAAATTCCTCCTGACGGAAAGAACAAACTGAAACTGATGGATAGCAACTACGGACCTGGAGTAATCAAACAGAAGCCTACCAAGCATCTTGATTCTTCATCATCCTCCAAGTTGTCGACGACGTTCCATGCCGGAGTAGATTTTCCAGCCGCGAGGTTTGTAACCTCGTGTTCTCACTCCAGGAAGAAAACCAATCAGAGCCTGGAGTGTCGGAATGAGGCAGCTCACTTCATGTCGTGCAAGTGCCACCTCCAAAGAGTGAACGGTCGCTCGAAATCCTGCTGGCAGAAACTAGTGCCGTGCTCGGAGTCGGCTAAGCTCGCTCACTCCAGCATGGAAAGGACTGAATCGGGAGAAGATGACGGCGAAGGTGACGACGACGACGACGACGATGAACGGAATGAAGATGAAGAGGGAAGAACTGGTCATGATCAGCAGCAGTACGTCGTCAACGTACACGTCAATCCTGGGGAGACCTTCTCAGTTTGTGTCAGTGACCAGGTGCAATTGATACAAGGTGAGTTTCTTAAGTTGCTGTTGCGATTGCACTTCCTTTATGTAGCGCCATATGTTAGAAGCGCTTTTGGTTAACCTTTTATAAAGCGCTCCTTTCAAAGGGCTACTGTTGAAGTGCAAGCTGGGTTTTGAACACTGTACGTAATGCCAAGAAAACGTAATCTCTTTACCGTCAATACATTGTCATCACGTTGTTCCATGGTGTTTTACATAATATTTTCACAAATTATTGTAAAATTATTATTCAGGCCCGTTTATTGAATTGAATTGTTAACAATTTGCAGCATTCTTGATTACACCTGATTGTAGTATTAATCTTTATTTATTGAGCACACCGCCTTTTTGTTTCAATTAGATTTAAATTCGTAATATTTACATATTCATATTTAAATTAGTAATATATATTATATATATATATATATAAATTATATACTATATAATTATATACTATTATATACTATATAAATTAGTAATATATTATATATTCACATTTAAATTCGTAATATTTATATATTCATATTTATTTAAATGAAACCTTATCAAGCTTTTAAGAGAAAAATTGACTCAATCAGTTTGTTCGAAAAAAAAAAATTCTAATAGTTGTTGTTGTTGTTGTTATCAATTTGTGTTATAACATTGAAATATTACGTAAGTTGATTTCAATAAAATAAATAAATGAACTTGGTAAAAGTCGATAATCGATAACGTAAAATTACGACAATATCATTATTACCATTACTGTTGTCGTCGTCGTCATCGTCATCATCATCGTCATCATCATCATCATCGTCATCATCATCGTCATCATCATCGTCATGTCAAACATTATTATAAATATCTATAATTATGAGAAACGTTATCGTCACCATCAAGGCATTAATGGCCTCACATCGTATTTCTTAAAGGAGTCACCGTTAGACCTCAGATGAGTCACTTGGGTTCCTTTGAAGCAAACACCTTATTTGTTGTCTCCAACAACTTGGAATTGTTGAAGTTCAGTTGTTGAGAATTTGTTGCAAAACCAACAAACAGTTGAAAGCTTTTTGTGGACGTAGAATCTGGTTTATGGCCATTTTGCTTTTAGGCTCCTTTGTATCTAAAGTGGGTTCGTGTGTTCGTGTGCTCTTGTGCTCTCTGAATAAATTGATTTCTTGGAAGTGATTAAAATGTTCGTGAAATTATGAGTGGTATAACATTTGTTGTTATTAGTAATATTTTATTATTATTATTATTATTATTGTTGTTATTATTATCGGTATCAGTATTATTATTATTATAATCACTATGATTATGATGATGTTTTGAATATTATTATTATTCAGGACATAATTATTATTTCAAGTAGTTATATTATTACCGAGTACATTAATCACATAAACATTTATAATAAAAATCAAAGTTAGGGAAGTTGCACATCCTTCTATACATTCTAATATAATTATGTTTTGATATTATATTATATTATGTTATATTATATTATATTATATTATGTTATATTATATTATATTATATTATGTTATGTTATATTATATTATGTTATATTATATTATATTATGTTATATTATATTATATTATATTATATTATATTATGTTATATTATATTATATTATATTATATTATGTTATATTATATTATGTTA
>MPNW01000626.1:0-16681 GCA_011800805.1 Hirudo medicinalis
TTAATTAAATACGATTTTGTGAATGATATAAATGATATTTGGGTCAAAAATCAGCAGTAATTTAATAGATAACTGTTCAAATTGTGTGATTCTTGAACCTGGGCCAAATTTATGCAAAGCACTGTACTTTAGAAAAGTTGTGGACAAAAATTTATAAATTGTGCTTCAAAATGATAAATGCAACAGTATTTACACTATAATCTAAGAATATAACAATGTTATAATAATATAATATATAACAATATAGCAAGAATAACAATGCCGACCACTTTTAGCAAATTCGTCTTAAAACTTCTTGAGGATCTACCAAGATATCTTTATGGATGCTGAGAATAGCAAGTCCATTCAGTCTCACTTAATTTGTTGAGTTTCTAATACATGATTTGATTCTTTTTAATGAGAAAGATGTTTTAGCAGTTGCAGTTGAAACTAGCAATGTTGTTAAAGTGCAGAGGAAAGTCTTAACATTGGGATAAATTCACCATTGCAGACTGAAAATTAATCAATTGCTGAAGATTTTGTCTTCATTAGTGAAAATATCAAATCTGCATGGTTAATGAATCTTTCTTCCAATAGAGTATCTAAAAATTAAATTACAACTTAATTAAAGTCCAATCAATGTGTGGAGATTGCTTGCAAATGCAATGTCATGCAATATGTACTTTTGCACTCAGTTTGATTTCACTTCTGAAGAGGTAAATTATTTGTAATGTTTTAGGTCCGTGAGCAACCTCTAAATGTTGTGTCAGAGGTGATCTGTTTTTACTCATGTTGATTTTCATGCAAGAAAAACTTTGCTCACAAATATATGTGGTTCCAAAAATAGTACTAAGCACTAAGAAACTCCTACCATGGAGTGTACTGACAGGGAATCATCAGAGGAGTGCCCGTCACAGAACGTTTCGGCCCAAACTCCTTACGTTCTCAGGGGTGGGCCACACCCGTTTGATCAGGCAGATGTCCCTGTCAGTTATTACCCTAGGTTACCCATCCACAAATATATGTGGATCCAAAAATAGTAAACATATTCCCAGCAAATTTCTTCACACATGGAAATTTGTCAATAGATAGAGATTTGTAATATGCTACCAATGTCACAGAATTAAACATTTTTTTTGGTGTGTGATTTGACTGAATGTCAATTAGTTCAAGCTCAGGTGCTGTATCAATATCAGCAACAAAAGGATAAGTTATTGAATTCAGACTCAATTTTCTTAAAATCCTTAAATCATCTTGTGACCTCATCCTCCAAACTCAGCAAATGATCCCTAATCTTGGACAAAACACTTGCAGACACTTTCTGTTTACCCAATAAAGAGTAATGATAAAACTTGCCCTTGCTTGCCATGTAAATAGACCTAGTTTTGTTTTGAATGATCTGAAATGCTTAAACATTTCATGTACAAACAACCCCTTTCCCTGCAATGTCACATTCAATTCATTTTCTCAAACATACCATCTGCAAAAATCATCTCATATCTCCACTCCTCAAACCCAATTTGGTCACAAAATCACATGAAAGTCCCTTCATGTCCAGAAAGAGGAGGATTTCATTCTGTAATTCCCAAACCCAATGTAGCATTTTGCCCAGGCTCAACCACTGAACACTGTTGCAGCAAAAGGAAAATCACATCTCCCCACTCTGTCTCCAAATCCTCAGTCAGAGATTTAAGAGATTTAAATTGTTGGTAGAGTGCCATTGCTCTGATTTTTCACAATACTCTCTACCAGATCCACCACATGATTTAGGTGCAGTGCAGCTTTACAAAGGCTTTCCTGTGGTATGAAAATACTTTGAAAAGACAAGGTATCACCAGGTGTTCTACTTTTAACTTGTTCTCTAAAAGTTTATTCATACACACATTTTTCAGTTTGTCTGCATTTGTCTAGTCCAGGTAAAATAACCCACCAAAGATGGCTTACCACAGTGAATTTTGTACTTCGTTTGTATATTGGCAGTGAAAATCCTTCACCACAATTAAAAAGGCTGGCCAAATGTGTAGTAAACATAGATATACTTATGCAGTTTTAAAAAAATGCAATTCATCACGAAAGTGTGGTACAAAACATCTTTGTCACACTGCATTTTTCTCATTATTTGGAGAATGATTTAAAATTTATTGATGAGGGTTTTTCAGCCATCTAGAAAATGTTTTTCTTGCAATGATAGCAGATGAAAGAGTGGAAATCAGAGAACTGAGACTTCGTCGCATCTTGAAGGCAAGGAGTGAAGATGCATCATTCAAGGACATCAGAATATTCCACCTGCCGAATTTAAATTTTGATGCTAAAGACTACATTTATATTATTTATATTCCCTGGCAAGAATACAAGGTGACAGAGTCACCAATTCTGTCCAGACTATCTTATGATGAACTGAATTATTATAAGTTTCCAAAGTTAGAAACCTATCCTTGTCCTAGTCAGTCAGTAGAGCAATGTGTGAAGCTCATCACCGAGGCCTCAGCTTTGGTTTATGGTGCTGAAACACAAGATGGATTCATTCAAGCTAGAGTAGAACAAAAATGCTTGACGTTTTTTAAACTAAAGCAGATTTTGCTGCAAAAATAATGCAACTTCTAAAACATCTGAATCTTAGCTATTATTTTTTTAGTTTTTAACTGATGTCAAAACTTTTTGAATTTGTTTCTAAATTTAAATGTTTTTTTATTTAAATTTTAAACTACAATTTGTTCAAGTATTAATTTACAAATAAATGCTAATACTAGTTTTTGCTATTTTAATTAAATATAAAAATATAATTTTTACAAAAATGTGCATAATTCCAAATTTTAATGGATTGTAATAAACTACCACAACTTCAAGTCCATTGAGGGGGGCAAAAGATAAAATTTTTAAAAATAATTTTTCTTTACAAAGTGTTTCTAAGCCCAAAAGGCAACTTTTTTACCATTGGATTTTGAAATAAAAAAGTCATTTTCATGTACATTTCACTCCACCCTGCACTGCACCGCAGCATTTGCACTGGAATAGATGAATTGTTTATGTATATGTCCATGGATCCTAGCAGGATATTGATCATTTTTATGGCACTATTGACCAAGGGTAATTGCGATGGTGCAAGCTGAGTTGCGAAAATGATACTGTGTGACTGTTTCTTTGTCGTCCCATAAAGGAATGCATCTTTCTCAGATAACTCAGACACCAAGTTTGGATCCATTTGTTTTTTATGGATAGACACAATAGACTATTTATTGTATGTCACTACAACATATTCAAGTGCTTTCAAACATTTTTTACACTTTATCATTTATTTATTTATAACTTTTTGAAAGGTAGGTGACATAGTTATGATCTTTAGCTATTGCAAATTGGGGTATTTTTACTTTGCAGCAAAAAAAATGTCCCTGTGAGCAATTTTACCCTTTCCGAGGTGTCTATGTTAAATGGTAAAACCATACAAACTGATGCACGGAAGACAAATTGAATATTGAATGCATATTTAGAGGAGATATATTAAGAATAGGTTTATTACCCAATTTTTTTTTAAATTGGTAGAAGTTTGTTCAGTCTTTCCTGAGTCTCTCAACAATGCCTTCCAGATCTTTTCCAATTCAATTGATATGTTATCCAATGAAGGTATTGAATTGATATGAAATAGTAGCTTGGATATCTTTATTCCAGGCTTCTTGATGGGAAATTATTGTAGGTTCAACTATTTCAGCATCATTGTCATGTGTGATTTCATATCCCTTTATCCAATAATTTCAAAAAAATTTAAGCAACAAATTCCTGAAAAATTTACTTTGCATGGCCCCCTCTTCAATTTCCTCAAGTACACTATCAGCATCAACATTTGCTTGGAATCCACATATTACAGAGCACTTTTGTGTTTAATTGTTAATGGTTTAATATTGATGGATCAATTCCTATGAAATTTTTAACCAATTACTATCGACTCTTTGCTAGCCATAGCTGAATTCATAGCTAACAAATTACTGAAAGTTGATTGGAAGTCATCTAAAAATGGGCTAAACAGGAAGTTTGGAATCTACCATAAGCACAAATCCCTAGATACTTTTTTGAACAAAAATTAGACCGAATCTGTGAATTGTATGTTGCCACAACATATGCAAGTGAAAGTTCTTTCAAATGTTTTTATGCTTTATTAATTGCTTTAATTAATTATTTATTTATAATTTTTGAAAGGTGGGTGTATACATAATTATTATCTTTAGGTATATGGAATCAATTAGTTCTGGTCTTTTGGAAATAATTGTTCCATCACCTTATTATTACCCAAGTTTTGATAATTTGGAGGACAAATTTGGAGATACAATGGAAAGAGTAAAGTGAGTTCTCATTTTTTATGGTGACAAAAAAATTTAATTAAATTTTGAGATTTTCAATTTAAGTCTAAAACTTTAAATATTGAACACAATTTTTAGATTTTGGTTTTGTATTTAATATTTGTTCAGAGCTTAAAATTAAAATGTTAAGTTAGCTTAGTTTTATTTGCTATTAGGAATAAGAATTGTTCTATTTACATATCATTGGGTGGTCCAAATTTTGTTTCAATTCAGTTTTGAACTGCTTTTAATTTTGTTCCTTTTATGGAAACTAATACTAATGTGGACTTTTAGGTGTTTTAGATAATATTTAGTGGTTGTTCAAGTGGTTGAAGTATGTGTTGGGCCACAATAGCTGGACAACTTTATTATTTGTTGACAGTATTTGACAGTATTTTCTATTTATTTTGTAAGATTCAAAAATGAGCAGCAAAGGTGCAATATTCAGATAAGTTTCTGTTCTTTTGCAGTCAATTTGAATTCATTTCTGAAGAGGTTAGGGTTAGAAAATCTATTCCAAAATTAAAAGGGGCAATTCAATCATTTCTTTGTAAACTTTTTGTGGCAAGTATAAAGTTTCAGCTGACAGTAAAAATCTCAAAAAGGAGCTAATTGTGGATCTGAGTTGTTGAACCATTGCTTCAGCAAGCTGAGCATTATCTAAAGGGAAAAACTTGGCTTGATTAAAGATTGGCCAGAACTGAAAGTCTTTTAATTAATGTACATAGATTAATTTATCCAAGTAATTTTGATTTATCTGCTCTCTATCTTATTGTGATCAGAAACTGCAACCTCAGCTAGGAAAAGATGCGCTGCTAGTCCTGAAGGTTGGCCAAGTATTTGTAGCTGAAAGTGGTTGTTGATAAGCCATTACCATGTTGTTTCCATTTAATCTTTGGAAAAAAATTGATTATTTGAGAAAAAGTCATAAGAGTCATTTCAAAAACTGCAACCATAGTTGACCTTTTATAAACTCTTTTTATCCTCTGAGTTTGAAACCACAATTACACAGGTCTTTTTTGCTGATGATTTTTGACTCAATGGATTCTTCCCCTGCTTTTCTTAATTAGATTGTATTCATCAATGCAAACCTTCATTTTGGTGCTGGAGAAGTAATTGGAATTCTGGCCTTGTTCCAAATCTTTGCCAAATCAGCAGATGTCAATTTTAAACTGGTTCATAATGTCTGTTTCATACTTTGGGTGGAAAAGTCTGCATAAGACACCCATCATCAGAAGAACATTACTTGGAAGAGCTGGCTCAAGGTGACTAACCAACATATTGCAAGTTAATGGAACCAACTGCCTTTTCACTTACCGTATTTCATTCTTTTTTTTTGTTTTATAGGAATTTTATTGTATCAAATGCATTATGGCAACATGTTAAGCAACAGAAAGAAGATGCTTTTAGCTGAAATAAATAAATAACAGGATAGTTTGTCACACAACTAAGAAAACAAACAAGTCATTAAGTAAAGTAGCTCAAAAGGCTTATAGCAACTAGATTGGATTAATTTTGTTAAAATAATTCCATATTAATTGGAAATTGTAGTATCCTTGGTCAGAGAGCAACCTCTTGATGTTATGTTATTAATGAAATTTTTACCCATTGACTAAATGGGAAAAGGAGCAGAATCAGAATTTTGTCTCTATATGTATGTGGACCACCGTTTAATGTCACATGCAGGAATGCACCCTTTTGAGGCATGCAAGTTAGCTCAGAGAGTTGTAATGTCAAGGTAATAGATAAATGTAATAGGTATAATGTAATCGAAAATATAATGTAAAATATATTGTCCTGTTTGCAACTCAACTTGAACTGCCTCTGAAGTTATGCTTATATATTTGTTAAATTTAGCAGATTACAGATCTTTTTAGGCCTTATGATTTCTAATAAGAAATGCGAAGACGCTTTTTAATCAATCATTTTATAGTTCCCCTACCCGAGAGCGTTGCAGGCTGAGTTGCAAACATGGCACATTATGACTGTTGCCTTTACCTCCACATGCAGGAATACAACCGATTGAGCTAATCTGCATTCTGGCATTATAAAAATGAACTAAAATTTGCACTGAAACGAATTTATTATTTTGTATAGAAATAACAAATGAGTTTTGTTTTAACCACTTGGATTTAACTTGAATTACCAGATGGAGAACAAAACAGAATCTAGATTACAGCTACATAATGATGTATGCTTGCAGCAGGGGGTATTATTATCTGCAGGTATCTTCATCTTTGTTATCTTCATGTTATATGGCTGAAAACTTTTTAAAATAATTAAAATACATTTTATTATTTGCTTTATTGAACTTGTAATTTAACTGAAATATTTCTTTCAGTATAAAGTTTGTACATATTGTTATTTTATTAGTTGGAGGATGATGTTATGACCAAGCCTGGATATATTGGAGTGATGAAATCATTTGCTAGCAGTCAAGCAAGTAATAAATGGTTGCTTCTTGAATTTTCTCATCTTGGCTTTATAGGTCAGTATTTTATATATTTGTTAATATTAGCAAAGGAATATCAGTTTGAATTCTTTATAGGAAAGCTTTTTAAAGTCAGTGATCTTCCTTTTGTCATTGAATTTTTTCTTATGTTCCACAAAGACAAACCTGTTGACTGGCTACTTGATCACTTACTATATGTCAAAACATGCAACCCTGAAAAATCAAATGTTAGTCTTTTTGATTCTTGATATGTCACCTATAAAGTTATGAATGATATTCTGAGTAAGTTATATTTATAGTTTGTGATTGGTCTCAGCTGTTTTTGTGATTGAGAGTTTCGTAATTTGTAGACAAAATAATTTTATATTCATGATATGCAGTAATTTTGCCAAAATTTGAATACTTACCAAAATAAGCTACACTTACAAAAAAAAATAAAATTAAATAAGTCCAATGTCATTTTATTCCTGGTTTGATTAATTCATAATATGATGTCTGACTAAAAAAGTGATCTCCAAATGATCTTTATGCTTAAACAAAAATATTATTCAAAATTTTACATAATAAAAGATTAATAAAACTTGATATTAATTGAAACTAGGAACAATATCTGTAGAGAGTTAGATGTTTTCTAACATAACTGCATTGCAGAATACAGTGCGCAAAATGTTGTTATACTATTCCTGATTTTCATGATAATTAACATAAATTAGCTCAAGTAATTTTGTGAGATGCCATTAAAAATGCCTTGTGGAATTTTGTTTAATTTTTATTAATGGTTTTTGTAAATTAAGCAAATTTAGCCCAAAAAATATTATGGCAATTTTCATTTTCTGCTTGTTTCACCAATGTCCTACTAAAAAGAGCAAATAACAATTAAAAATCCATTTTTTCATGAGAAGGAAACCAGATTTGATAGAAAGAAATGTTTGGCAAAATATTTTATAAGAATTGCTAAGGATTTAGTTCATTCAAGATTTGTTATAAGAACAAGTCATTTTTGTATGTGCATGTTTTTGTTCAGCTCAATAAAAAAATAAAAAGTCAGAGATGATTTGTTGGGATGACTTTGGAGAGATAATGTATGCAATCAATTGAAAAGGAAATTGAATTTGGATGCCAATGTAAGGGCATTGTCAACTATTTAAATTCAAGTAGTTAGATTGAAGTTTGAAAGAAGAGGACAAACCCTAACATAAAGAGGCTATTAAGAAAAGCTGCCTCTTACGAACCAAAGAGTAATGAAAAGTTGGACCAAGTAGTCATCTTAAACGAGAAGGATATTATTCTAAATGGTCAAGATTGGTGTAAATGCTATTGGATAAAAGAAAGACATTGTTTAGTAGGAAGCATGGAGGTTTATGGAGGGATATGGAAGACAGACATGGTGTTCTTGAAAGGAAGGCAAGAGACTTTAGCAAATGCAGCCAACTGTTCAGAAATCATTGATGGAACAAAGGAGCATGGATTTCAGCAGGATATGGCTCCTACTTATTTTGAGTACAAGGCAACAAAACCTTTTGCCAGCAATCCAATATCCTCACATATTAAAGTTATAGTAAGGGACAACCCATCAAAATGGCATGCCCCACAAAATAGCCCAAAACAAAACAGCTCAATTGTTGTATCCCTACTTTTATATTTGTTATTGTCTACAACTAACTCTAAGAAGTGCGAAAGATCAACTTGGGAAGGGAACCGTTTATTTAGTAATTAATCTTTTCGAGCTCACAACAAAAGATATTGAATATTATATTACTAATTATTAATAAATTCCTAAAACTTTATTATATAATAATTAGGATAATTATTATCCTCTACAACATCAATAAAATTTATTTTTTAAAATTATTTAACTATACTAAAATGTAAATTAGTCACATTAAATTAGTTAAATAGTGATATTGTCAGCAATTCTATGTAGATAATCAAGGGTTTCTTTGTTAGAACAAGGGTAAGTAGATGTCAATTCAGTTGCAAGTACTTAATATTAATAATAATAATAAATCGAACCAATAGGACACAAAACATTGTACTTTCTTGAAAGCCAAAATCAGAGTAAGTAAAAAAGAGCGCAGAACGATTGAACGACAAAGGCAGCGAAATGTTGTTCAAAAAAAGTCCATCAGCAGGGGCTCGTTCAGTGTTGAGTGAGGATTACAGGGAAGAATCAAAGATGGCTCAAGTTGAAGGCTTGGTCGATTACTGGGACAAATTTTCCCAAAACACTCAGTTGAAGACAAAAGGCCAGTGTCACATAACAGTGAAACCCTGTATGATTTGGAGTTTCCAATCACCTGCGATGAGGTGGATTTCGCCATTCGAGGACTCCGAGATACTGCGCCGGGACATGACAGACTAAAGAAACATCGCTTAGAAGGGATCAAGAACATCGACTTTGTGGTCCATATGTCACTGTGGCTGCTGACAGGCTTGCCTCCATCTCCGTTCAACAGTTACCTGTATTCCCAAGTCAACAGGGGCCACCAAACCAAGTGATTTCAGACTGATTACAGTGAGTCCCCTCATCAATCAACTGTTCCAGAATTCTCAACAAACGAATGATTTCCTTGCGATTGTCTCCGTGCCAGAAAGCGTTTCATTACGGAGATGGTCTCACCGATAATATATGGCTGGCGAAATCCCTCATCAAGAAAAAGAAGCAAGAACTGAAAAAGTTAAATCTGACTTTTGTTGATGTGTCGAAAGCATTTGACTCAGTCTCTCACCAATCGATCATGAGGGATGTTTCTCGACTTGGGGCACCACCGCTGCTGATTGGATACCTGTCAGAATTGTACAAAGATAATTGGGTTCATATCAGAAATGGAGAGATGAGCAGTCACATTCCCATAGGCAGAGGCGTGAAGCAGGGAGATCCAATATCTCCTACGCTTTTCAATGCCATTGTTGACATGATCCTTGGTGAGGTAGACAGATCGATCGGAATAACAGGAGATGCCGCATCCAAAATTAAATGCAGTTACATTGCTTTTGCGGATGACCTCCTGCTGATGTCCACAACTGACGTTGGAATGCAAATGCTATTGATACAACTTGAAGGAGCAATGGAAAAGGTGGGATTGGTGATGAACCCAAACAAGTGCGCATCCATGCGCATTGAAATTAACATCGCAAGGAGATTATGGATTGTTAACCCAGAGCCTTATCTCAGTTTGAGGGATGGGGAAATCAAAGCTTTAAATATTATTGAAACCTACAAATACCTGGGTGTTGAATTCGGAGCCAGATTGAAATACTCAACAATAGCAGAAAAAATTCAAAACGACTTACATTCCATTTCACGTGCCCCTCTGAAACCACATCAGAGGCTCTACATCCTCAGAACTCATCTCATATCTAGTCTTGTCCACCATTTAAGCTTTGAAAAGATCAGCTTCAAATCTTTGAATGCTGCTGACGTCGCCATCAGAAAAGCAACTCGACGTTGGTTGAAATTACCAAAGGATACTCCAAATGCATTCCTATATGCCCCAGTCCAACTAGGGGGTCTCGGAATCTTTCAACTTCGGAAATGGATTCTAGGTGTAAGAACTCGTCGCATGTCACAAGTCCTAAAGCAAGCTAAAGAAAACAAAGATCAGTTTATGCTAGACGTCTCCCGGAGGGGGAACTTCGGTGATGGAGGAGGTCAAAAGGTTTGGCATTCCCAGAAGCTCGTAATGATGCCAAAACATTGGGCAAAGCAACAGCAACGGCACTGTACAAAACAGTAAATGGATATGGACTCAGGTCATTTCCCAATGCCATTGGACCAAGCGAGTGGCTAACTGACGGAATTGACAGAATGGTATCGGATCAATGGCTGAAATGCGTAAAGGTAAGAGCTGCAGTCTTACAAAACAGACTGCGAGAATCAAGATACAAGCCATTTACCAATACCATCTGCGCTGCTGGTTGCCGAGTTAATGAGTCGTTGGGGCACATTGTACAGTGCTGTCACAGTACCGATGGTCCTCGACATATGAGACATAACTCATTAGTGAAGCTGTTAGCAAGAAAATTGAGTGCAATGGGGTTCATTGCCAGAATTGAACCTAGAATCCCTACTGTTGAAAGAACCAAAATTCCAGATTTGTGTGCATGGAAAGATTCAGCATATGTCATGTGAGATGTGGCAGCGGGATCAGACACTGCCGACCTGGATAAAATTCATTTCTCCAAGGTTTCAAAATATGACTTGCCAAGAATCCATCAATGGATGAAGGAAAACAATCCGGTCTTGGAATCTCAAAAGCAGAAAGGAAACGTTACGGCCCTCATTTTAAACTGGAGAGGAGCTATTTCCGAGGAAGCATGGAGATTTTGGAGGAGATTCAGAGTCTCGAGGAGGTTCCTCATGTGGACCTCAGTCATAACCATGCAGGAGATGTATAAGATATGGCGGACATTCAAGATGAACGCCTTGAAAGGCAGAAGACACTAACACTTTGTTTGATAGACATGAATTGATAGGAACGATTTGTTGAAGTCCTTTATTTCTGGTCTGATGGGATTTCCCAGACCCACGTGCAGACGAAAAAAATTTAACGATTTGGATTTCTTAAACATTACATCCGTTATGTTTTTTGGCTGGGCTAATAAAAGATTGAAATAATAATAATAATAATAATAATAATAATAGATCATTTATGTGGCGTTTTATGTCAGAGGAATCTTGGTTTATCGCCATCCTGCAGAGATGAGTCTTCAGCTGATGTTTGAAAAGCTTGAGTGTTGGTTGAGAATGAATGATAGGGGACAGGTTGTTCCAGATGGCAGGCAAGGCATAGGAGAAGCCTTTGATTGACAATGGATTATCTATGGTTGACTTAGATGAATTGAAGAAGATGAATGAAGGTGGTCAGGGATTTGGAGGTGGTGAAGATAAAGGTTGAGATAACCTTTGATGCTTCTGGTTGTCTATTATCTGCCTGAAAACTTATGATGGCAATCTCCACTTTATCCTGTTCTTTTCGAAACTGGTCAATGAGTTTGAAGAATGATAGATGATTTTGCCTTTTTCCATTACAGTTTGCTTCAACGCATCTCCACGATGAACACTTCCATCAGCATTGAATCTTGCTTTGTGATAGCGAAATCCTTCACTCAGTAGCAACTCTTTTCCTTTCTGAGATTCTAATTTCTCCATAGTTTAGTTACTTGTTGAGATCAAAGAACATTTGCTCATAATTTATTTGATTGGAATCAGTACTTGCAATAAAGAAGATTGGCTTGTAATTTTTTTTTGATTGGATTAATTGAATAATTACTATAAAGAAGGCTAGTTCAGACTGTAATATAATTAAACTCCAAACGGTCATATAAACATTCAACTCACTGATTTCGGTTGTAAGTAAATTTGGAATTAGTTTCAGTTAATGTTTCAATTCATAAAAATTTACATCTTTCTAAAAGATTGGTTCTTTATGATGGGGCTATTTTGTTGGTAGGATTTACATTGAGCTAATTTGATGGGGCTGTTTTGCCAGAGTGCCATAATAAGGCCTTCCATGCTCACCTGACTTGATCCCCATTGAAAAGTCTGCAGTCAAAGATCACAGTGCTTAGTTTCTTGACATCTGATTTATAGTGCAAATATAAAATCTTTTCTTTAATATGATATCACCAGTCATCTGTAATTATATATAGTAGATTATTAATTGGGACAAATTAACAGGTTAGCTCAATGGGTTGAGTTCGTGCATTCTCCACTAATGGCAACAAAATGGATAAAATTATAAAGACTTTTGGTCCTATGAACATCAGGAAGCTTTTAGACTTAGTTGCAGCTTCATCCATTTCTCAATTAATGTTAAACTTGATTATGATTAATATTAAACTTGAAATTACATTAATGTAATTAACCTTGAATATTTTGCCATGCAGAAACACTGTTTCCATTCAATGGAATACCTACGGAAAAGATATAAACCTTCTTTATTTCAGCATGTTGGCACATTTTCATCTCTAAAAGGAAAAGTGCAAAAACTAAAGGTATGGGTTATCCGGCTTTATTAAACACTGCTCTGGAAAGATTTTTATTTTTATTGAAAAGGACAAAGACTTCAAAAAAGGACAAATGGTTCGAGCTCACTCCAATCCCCCAGCTGATGTTTTCACTTCAATCAAGATTTATGAGGCTTATTCTCTTGAGCTTGCTTATAAAGGAAATGCAGTGTTTTGGGGTATATTGCCTAAGAGAGATGATGTCGTTATTTTCAAGTTTCTTCATCCCACAACAATTAGAAGGTGAAACATTTGTAGAATTACTTCTGATCTACCTGGGAATCATTGTTGTGGTCCTTCAATATTTATGAAGTTTTTTTATTGTTTCAGTGAGTGACTATAAATACTTCTTACAGATGCAAGATACATCTTGTGGTCATTTAATCATTGAGATGAGCTTTGTCTAGATTCTATAGCCTACTTCTTACTTCTATTTTGACTATTTTTATTTTGAGCAAGGGCTGCAATAACAAACTAAAGCAACACAGGAAACCAAATAAAATAACTCAAGGGTCAGCCTTAAGGAAATGCATGCTTCCACTATCAGACTGACCCTCATTAACACATTACAAGTAGGCACTGTAACAAAAGTAAACAAATGGACTACTTGTACAATTTGTACAACTTGCAAGACATTTTAAACAACAGGAAGAATATTGAAAGGACAAGATTGAAATTGATCTTTTATTTATAATGGAATTAAAGAGTATAATCTTGGACCATAACATTGAACAGAAAAGAGTTTGAAAGTAGATTTAGCAAATGAGGAACTATATTCATGTGTGGTACAAAGAAAGTGAGTAGGGTTATTATAGTTATTACTGTCACAAAACAAAACCTGTAAATATATTGGGGAGGGCATTATAATCATAAGAAAGCATAAAAAGCACAAATGTGGATTTGATGAATGTTTAATAGGTTATTGTTAACAAAAGTTGACTTATTTGGAGTTAAAAATGGTAACAAGAAAACAATCTGAGTGAGAAATAGAAGCTCATACATTATTTAGCTCCTATGTTATAATAATAATCTTTATGTTTGGGAACAATTCTAGTTCAAATTTATAATTTTGCCAAAGTCAGCTCATGTATTTGCATAGCTACAATAACAAGATTACCGTATTTTCAGCTATATAATTACAAATTTCATTGATGGCAAATATTTTTTTTAAAGATTTTTTGTAAGAACCAGTTTCTTGATTGAATTTTGTGATTGGTTAAACAACATTATTCATGCTTCATATAAAGTACTTCTGATATATGTTTGCATGTGGCTTGTGAATAAGCAATCATATCTCTAAATTATTCAACTAGCTATAGAACTTCCACTTTTGGAAAATTTATATTTTTATATAGATAAACACTAGGGTGCTGGTGAAATGTGTAGTAAAAATTAAAATACAATGTCTTTGTGTTTTCACCCCCATCCCAAAATCTTTTAGGCATGTAATGAATAGTGAGAGTCAGTGTCTTATAACCAATTCAGTGACACATCAGTGTGTCTCATCAATTTGTATTTGTTGATGGCAACCATATAAAACCTTTAGTATGTGGTACCCCATTATTTTATGTAATTTTTACCCATAATTATTATTGAAAGACAGGCTTCGGTTTTGACAACATTTGTAGTGAAGCAAGAGCAGACATCACATGCATGATCTCATTGCAGCAAATATCTTCAACCTTTTAATGGTTGGTTTTGCTACACAAATTCTTTGAACACTTCTCAAAAGCATGGAATTAAAAAAATGCAATTTTGATAGCAATGCCAGTGATCAGTCTTTTGCAATCATTGTTAGACCACAAAAAATGCCACTATTACAGGCATAATTTAGAGATGAAGCAAGAGATTTATTGCAGCAAAAAATTCCATGATGGTAAGGTGGGGATTTTCAGCATGCATTCAGACAGAATTAGCTTTTCTGAGGCGAAATCAGGCCTCCAAAGACTATATCAAGACCATCTCCAGCATTCTCATTCCCTTTGCTAAAGAGTCACCATCAAAATGGCTTTGATTTCCATCGTGATAGTGCCCCTATTCACATCTCAAAGGAGATGATGGCATTTTTTCAGGGAGGAAAAACGAGTGCAAAAAACGCATATTTCTGGAATGTATCATCGGATCATAAAACAAATTTCCGAATTTGATAAACCTTCTCTATCAAATAACCCATCAAAATTTTGGTTTGAAAAAATAATTGTCAAAAGTTATAAAAAAAATCATAGTGCTCTTAAAGATATGCTGACCATTATACTTTAGGTACAAGTACAGGCACTGATGACTTATGTGCAAGTACTTAAGCAAGTGCTACTGCTACCGCATGCCTCTCTTGTTGAGACATGTTGTCCACATGTCCAGATTGTTGGCCAAGTGATGGGCAAAAGTCACCTCACAGGCAGCGACTTTTGATACTTAACTCCATCCCTGATCCTACCCCATGAACCTGGAAATCTCTGTAGAACTGACAAAAGTCATTGCCTGTGAGTTAACTTTTGCCCGTCACTTCAATCACCTTTGTCATTCCATATATGGGACCAACTACAAGTACTCAGGTCCGAGTACAAGTACTTCTACAAGTACATCACTAATTTATCTTTGCTCCATTTCCCAGAATGCTAAAGTGATTGTTTGTTGCTAATATTTTTTTGTCTCAGATAAAGTGAAGTTATTCTTTAATTGGAGATCAACCTGGGTTTAGTTGTATATGAAGAAATGAAGTCACTCATTGAGTGAAGGTTTAAAAAAATGTTAAACACATTTAATATGTAAAGGTCAAATGACAACATCTGTACCTTATACAAATCCAAACCTTTGGAGTTATTTTGCTAAAACTTTGGATCTAGGATGTAGAAAAATATGTCAAGAAATCTTGAATTGCTTTGAAATAAACAAATAAATTAAAATTTCCCAATCACAATCTGAAATAATGCAATTATTTATTATTTTTAATTACCTTGGGTAGTACTACAAATTCACTAGTTTTCAAGTCTCTCCTAATGCACATATTCCTGCTAGGCGTGGGCTCAGATCAGCAACCAGGGGCTCCCTCGTCAAAACATCTGCCAGACATGTGACTCTGGATGGCAGGACTATAGTTGTTGTTGGCCCACAGATCTGGAATATACTCCCCCCTCCCTCAATTACCAACACTGATCCAGCCAGATTTCACTCTGCCCTCAAAAGCTTCCCTCTACATTAGTGGTCTTGAAGTTCTGTTGAACATATGATAACACTCTAATCAAACTCTGTATTGTTATCATTATTGTTACTAGTACTTTAGCTAGTTTTAAGGCTTTTAATTTTTTTTAGTTTTAAGTACCTTAATGTTCCAATCTTTGGCAAGAAACTCACTCTGCTTTTTTGAATTCAACTTTTCCACTTTATACTTCCATTCACGTAGGCTTGAATTAGAAGGTGGACCTAAATACATTCTTGCCAGTGTTGCCAAGTCACTCCGAAACCATCCCAAAGGAGAGAGGGTAATTTGAAACACCTACACATTTTCTCATGTAATTTTTATTCCATTCTCTGCCTCTTGTTGTGGATGACACATGACGAAGAGACGACTCCACTACAGTCTTTATTCACAAACAATTCCCAACTGTGATCTAAGTAGCACCGCAGTGACATAGTTTGAAGAGAGGTGCTAGGATTATATGGCATCCCAAGGAGGAATTGTGGCTTTACAAATGACATGATGCTTAATCCTGCATATGGTCCTAACTCAGAAGGAGCTTGAAGTTCAGCCATGTCCTGGAGCTAGGTGATGTGTGTGGTCCTGCACTCATCAACCACATTGTGGCCTGTTTCGGTTTTTGTCATTTAGAATAAATGTCCCAAAATCCTGACCTATCCAATCTACAAAATCTCAAATAATTTTAACAAATAGGAACTTCTAATTTATGGCCTA
>MPNW01000626.1:21490-33189 GCA_011800805.1 Hirudo medicinalis
TTCCGGTTCAGGTTCCATTCTCCTGCATTGGTCTGGTTTCTGTTCGATGCTTCTACCATCCAAAAGCATCCCAATTATAGCCATCATTTGAGCATTAGCTTGCTCATTTTGCTCTTTTAAAGCAATATGACGTTTTTCATCACGCTCCTCTTGAGCAATACGACGTTTTTCATCACTCTCCTCTTGAGCAATACGACGTTTTTCATCAGGCTCTTTTTGAGCAATACGAGCTTTTTCGTCATACTCCATGATCATTTTCATGAACATTTCCATCATCGTTGATGATTCTTGAGTGTTCGTCATCCTCGTCGCCAATGTTGTATCCTTACTTTTATGTTTGTTATTGTCTACAACTAACTATAAGAAGTGTGAGAGATCAACTTGGGAAGGGAATCCTTTACTTAGTAATTAATCTTTTCGAGGTCACAACAAAAGATATTGAATATTATATTACAATATAATAAATTCCTAAAACTTAATTATATAATAATTATCCTAATTATTATTATACCACTACAACAGTAATATTGTGTGGGCATCCAGTTATACTTCAAGGTTAAATTCTCTTCACATATCATAAGCCATCCTTTTATGAAAACTCTGTCTTAAATATTTACCATTTGGCTTTGAATTATTTCATTGAAACAGGCAGCCCATTGGTGGGATTACATCCCTTCAGACTGTCCTTTTGTACAAAAATGAAGTGATGTATATGTATAATGACTACGGAATATTAAATGAATTGTTCAATAAATTGGAGAAAAAAAGTCTGCTTCGTGCCTTATTGGAAATTAGAGATGTGAGTGACTTCAAATATTACCTTGCCAAGTTCTTGGAAAACATAACAGTGATACAAGAACATCAGACTTATTTTAATAGGGAATGTGCAAATAGATGCCACTCTACTGCCATAGATTAGGTCTTAAAGTGCATCACAATATGCATTGAGTTATCAAGCACATCCATCTCCAGGGGAAGAAAGTTCAGAGGTTGGACAAGAGAATTAATTCATGGCCTTTTGAAGCTTATGATGGTCAAAAGAAGGGATTGACCTTTTAAGTTACACAAGGTAATTTGTACTATAATAATGGAATGATAGAGAAATGATGGAAATTCAATAAATTTCACTAGAGATTAACAAAATAGAAAAAAAAAAGAAAAACAAAATAGAAATTTCAGAATTAGAAAATGTCAAGACGGAAGAGATTGCGACGGCTGAAAACCAAGTGGCATCCAAGGACAAAGAGACACAAGCAATTTTAGCCACTCAAATGCTGACATGGAGGAACACAAGAAAGTAATGCAAGAGTGTCTTAAGAATTATTCTCACTCTTTGAAAATGAAAAAAGTGAAGCTGCAATTGACTTGCTGGAGAGTTAAAAAATTAAAAACACGTGCCTTTGTTATGCGGAAATGTGTTGGTGATGTGTTTGCTTCAGTGGAAGATCTTCAAAAGAGCCACCAAATATGAAGATAGAGCTCCAAAGAAGATTTTTCAACTCATAAGAAAATTCAAACAGCGACAGGAGCTACAAGCCTTAAACAGAATAAAATACGATTTGCTCAGGTCGTTGAGAGGTACTCAGTCCTCTCGAGAAGACAGACTGCACGACCTTACTATTGTAATCAACAATGAACTCTTTTCACATATGTGTTTTAACTCGCAAAAAAATATATAAAATAGTCTGTTTACTCGAAAGAAAAGTGCAAGAACGGGAGGGAGATCGCGGTACAAAATGCACGGCGCAAGCAGATATTCCGTAACTCGCACGCGTATACGTACTAGAGGTGCTTGTTGTGATTGCTCGTCGCGACATCGTTTCCATAGGGATGTGCGTTCCTACAATATGCATAGGCAGGGTATCTCTAGGGTTTAACCAATCATAAAATTTCAACAAAATTAGAGTGTTTTAGTTCATACAAAAACTCAATACGATTAAGGAATGTATCTAGTCATGGTCAACATCGCTGTTAAAACAAGGACCGCGCTTTTGAGTTTTTAATTACCACATAATTTTAAGACCCACCATCCAATCCATGACTAAATTCAATGTTCTACTTCTTGCCAAATTGGTGTCTTCACCACTAGTGATATTCTCAAAACTTTCTGTTTGTTTCTAAGACTTGCAATTTCAACCAGTTTTTGTCACTATATTTCTACAATCATGAGTGTTTCATCTTCCTTCCAGAAGGGCAAACCCTCGTTCAACCATAGGTCAATGACTTCCTCAGCTCAAAGTCATGTAATGTCCTCCATGCCCATAGCCTTTAATGTTTTGCTTCCGCATTGCATATTACACAACTGATACAATTGTGCAAAATGCGTTCTATTTGTTTAATTTGATTATGAATAATATTTGATTGTATCTAGTATGAATGTACTGATTGTTATACTAAAATATGTATTTAAATAGATTTTAATGTGTTTCATAA
Source organism: Hirudo medicinalis (assembly GCA_011800805.1). NCBI lineage: Eukaryota > Metazoa > Annelida > Clitellata > Hirudinida > Hirudinidae > Hirudo > Hirudo medicinalis. Next base: position 23,924 of record MPNW01000626.1, read on the forward strand.
TGCTTTGAATTGAATTAAGTTTCAAAATTTCTTATTTTGCATTATATGTTCTATTTAAAATTTTATGTTAATATTTTTTGTAAATAAATTTGTTTTATGCTTTTTGAAATGGGCCTGATAATCGACACAACTCTAGCTGGGCGCTAGGCAGCAACTCAATTGTTTTCTGTAGCTCTTAGCTGTGTTTACACTTATGCCGATGTGATTGTTGAAGCCGGCGGTGCTCTCGATGCTCGGTTATTTATGTACGAGACAGTTTGTTGGTTTATCTGTTTTACTGTGAACCGTGGGATTTAAACATTGGATCTTTACTACGAAATATTTGGGGCTTACATGTGTTGATTACAATTTTTCTCGAAGCGGATTCGGCTTGGTTGGAACTGTCGTTTCTTCGCGGGACAGTCCGATCGCTATGTTGCCTTTCCACGGTATGCCACAATTGCTATTTTATTGCTGCAATTATGTGATTAACTTGTATTTAACAGGCTGAATTAGTACCACTATAGCATAGGAACATTAATAAGTTTTTGCAGTTCTGTTGACAAATGCGGGTATTTGTCCGCAAACCTTTCTAGCTCTTGTTGGGAATTAGTTGCAGTTATTTATTTTTTCTATCAACAAAAATTGATGCGAGTTGCTGAGATTTTTTTATTATTTTGAGCTGTTTGGCGACAAGGGTTAAAAAGTGATCGCATTTAGTAATTCCCGATTGATTTTTGACGGCAAATATATTGATTAGGTCGGAAAGGAAAACCTGGCATAGCAATGGTGTGATACCCCGTGAACTCACTACGCACTTCGAGCCTCACCCCCTCCTTTGCTTAGACACCGCTCATCGCTTTGCTCAGGCCTGAGACCTTTTATAGGCTTGTCTGCAGTCTTGGCTACATACCAGATGCTTGTATCAGCACATCGCGGGTGGCTCTTTTCTGCGCTTATACCGACGTGCACCGATTATCAAGTGACATGTAGACATTGTTTATACCCGATTTTACCGACGATTTTAAAAAGCTTCAAGAAAGCTGTCGTTGGTTTTCAATCATGACTTGCTTTTTAACTGTCGACATCCCTTAAAACGTAGAATAAGTTCGCCGGTCTATTAATGACCCAGTTGCTGCAGCTGACTAATCGCAATGAGACCAGAACTTGCCACACAACACTGAGATTGCCACCGGCGCACTACGCTATAGTGTGCATTTTAACTGAAACGTACAGCTGTTGCTTGCACTTTTAATCGAGCATTTCATGCATGTTGCATGTATTTTCGTGCGTTGGAAGGCGCGCAATGTGATATGCTAATTGATCTTTTTTGCAGACCTGTCGTTTATTGGCTACATTTTTAATCAATAGTATCAAAGATATTATGATATATTGAATATTGATCTAATTTATCATTTTAAACTGTATATTTGTCTTATGATCTTTTGGCAAACATTCACATTAGGGCCTTGACTATCTTGATTTACAATTCACATTATGCTTTACAATTTCAGAATTTAAAGTATCACCTCCAGATTATTTTTGCAAAATGAAAACCCAAGACAGATTTTTGAATTCAAACAATTCAAAATTAGATGAGGATAAAGATGATGAAGTAATTATTACTCTGGAAGTACCCAGAGTTGATCAAACAATCGTGATAACATCAGACTCAGAGAGTGATGACTCTGATATTACAGTATTGCCCACCGAGAAATTTAAACCAAAGCCAAACGGCCAACTGGTAACAGATTCTATGAATGAACCTGTGGTTAATCTGGAGTCTGATGATGATCTGTTTGTTTATGATGATAAGTCATTATTTGATGCCACTTCTGATGTTGTCAAGGGCAATGATCCATTTTTATCTGCCAACATTGGTGTGAATGAGGATGATTGCAAAGTAAGACTTTTTGACATAGACTTTTCATATCAATCTTCCACAAAAAAGTCAGAATCTGTTGAATCCACTCCTGTTGGAATTGCACAAGGTATTCTTGACATCCATGCCCCTCTTGCAAAGCCAGTTTTTTTAACATCTAATGCTCTCCCGGAAAATGACTCATCGGCTCCTGTAGATGTCTTGTTCAGTGACCCTTTCTCAAAAGCATCACATGCATCTTATTCCATAACGCATATGACTCCTTCAGAAAATGAGACTGCTGCTTTCAAGAATTCAGTGTCTTCTCATGAAAATTCTGCAATTACGACCAAAAAAAAGTTGCTGAGAAATTATTTAAGTAAGAACTCTTCTAAGGACTTAACAGTTAGAAAGTCTTCCAATACCCATTCTGATTCTTCATGGTCTGTAGTAAGTACTGAAAAAAATAAAGTTGTTTTGAGACGATCACCCAGAACTAAACTGCACAAACGTGCAGAAAATTCCAAAAAGAGGAGTGCAAATTCCCCCCAAATTTGTAAGAAAAAGAGCCGTCAGACAGAAAATCAAATTTCTAACAAATTTTCAGCTGTCAACAACCAGGATACAAAGACCTGGTCCATCAACAAGCTTTCAGATATTGGCTCATCACAATCACTTCCTGCCTTTGTTAACTCAAATCCTCAGGAAGAGCAATCCATGTGTTATGGATGCAAATTGAACTTTGGGGTGAGCCAGCTTTCATATTGTATGGCTGGGCATGGTTGCTGTGGCCAATGCATTCAAATCCAGGTGAAAAGCTTGCTGGCTAAAGGAAGGAAGGTTAGCTCGTAATTACAATGACATAATAATGGTTTTAATACATAAGTTGCTAAATAATTATTATTAAACTAAAATTTATACAAAGTTTAAATTTGTGAGTGCTTCATGTAGCATGTTAGTCTTGAGGAACTAAAAAAAAACTGGAGTTAATATAACAACTGCAAGTAAATTATTATTAATATTGCTATTCCATGATCTGACCCAGGCTTCTCATGGAAGTAGGTTATCGCAACAATTAATGAATTTATTTAGAAATATTGCCATTGATATGAAACTTCAGTATATGTGATAACTGGGATGTTAAGTCAGGATAAGCAAGATTTAATTATTTATTGATTCATTTCAGGGGGTTTTAAAGTGTCGATATATTGCCTGCAACAGTTTCTACTTAGTCTGTGAGTCCTTTAGCTGAATTTTAATGGCAAATTTTATTACTTACCTGTCTATTTCATGCAACATGTTATGTTAGAGTGAATTAATCTTCATCAAGCACTATGATTAATAGCATTCATGAAATCTCCTTTTTCAAAGAATGGCATTAGTGAATCTTGCAATTTTTTTGATATATTTTCATGGATTTCTTGTCACAAAAAGTAATTTTAATTGATTTATAACAAATTTTATGAATGATTGTCTACATGATCAAGCACATTATTTGCTACTTATTAAACGTCATAATGAAATAATTTTGGCAATATTGTTGTAAGATGGAAATATTGATTATGAATGTTAAGTGCACATAATAGTAGCATAACTTAGAGGATGAAAATAAGCCATTTTATGATATTATAATACTGTTTTTGTGTGAATAGTTTTAAATGATTAAACATGTTTTTACAATAATGTGGTTCTTCAAATCCGTTTTATAAAACTTTGATATTTAAAGGTGTGATTATACATTTTTTAGCACAGTTACGGAATTCATTGCCTCCTATGGTTGTGGAAATTCTTGAGGAAAAACTTGATCGGGAATATTGTGACAATGCTGCCAAGCTTATGATGCAGGCATCTGGTCATTGCAGCAACAATTGTCCCTCTAAAGACTGCATAACTGCTAAAGATGGCCATGGTTGTCAAACAAATTTGATGAGTGATGATGAGGAAGACGATGAACACCAAAAACAAGACCCAAATTTTTATCAAAATCTTCCTAGGACATGGGAACCCATGCCCAAGTCAGAGGTAGTTGGGGGATGTATGCATTGCTTTTGAGATTGTCTTGAAGGATTAGAATGTTTTTGAACTTACAGGAATATAGATTGGTAGAGTTATGTAAAAGCTCAGAAGAGTACAATTGGGTTGCAGCTATGTTTCATCAAACTATGACCAGACCCCGAGCAACCATTGTCAAAATAAAGCTTCTGCAAAATCCCATCTTGTGGCAATTTTATAATGTGTAAGCATTTATTTCTTATTTGTTCATTTGTAGGTGATCATTCTCCACTTTAAACTTTTTGAACTTTAGAAAAAAAACTCAGATGGAAAGAGATAGTACACGTCCAGTTATTGAAAAAAACTTATTCCATGGCACTGGCAAAAAGGCAGTTGAGGCAATCTGCCGAACCAATTTTGATTGGCGATTGTGTGGCTCTCATGGCACAAGTTATGGCCAAGGTAAAAATTTCAAGTCACTTTTATTTTGCATTTGTTTTCAGAATTTTTCCAATGAGTTGCTTTTGTCAACAGGGTCTTATTTTGCACGAGATGCTGCATATTCCCATATGTACACAGACCAACCTGCACCATCATCATTGCATCGTCACCTTCAAGCTCCACTACAAAACGCCATCCTCTTTAACACCTCCCAAAGTTCTCAAATATCTCAACAGCCTCATCACATTCCTTCTCATCCTCACCATGTCAATCAATCTTCTGCAGGTCAGCTGGCCCATCAAATAATTTTCCAGACCTTTCCAGGAACAAGTCACTCTGTCAGCATAGCTGCTCTTCAGTCCTGCAGATTTGCTCGCATTCCTCTAGGTCCATCAGGAGCACCCCAGCAAGTCGTCATTCCACCAACAGGTGTTCCTCCAACTGCCATCTCCTTTCATCACTATTGGTCTCTCAATGGTGGCTCCTCAGCTTCTGGTTCTCAATTGCCCCAGCTCAGCAGGCCTAATGGAAGTGTTCTTCATCCATCTTCTGCAAACAAGCAACTTCATCCCGCTGGCCAGCATCACCATCATAGTCACCACTTGCCTGCATCTCATCTTGGTCACCATGGCCATCACATTCCTCACCAACCTATCAATCTCACAATATCGCAGCAAGATCATATACATGTTATGTTTCTTGCACGAGTCTTAGTTGGTGACTATACACTTGGAAAAAATAGTTATCGTAAGCCTCCGTCCAGAGATCCATCAGATCCTTATGGCAAGTGTTATGATGCATGTGTCAATGATATCACTAACCCGACAATCTATGTCATTTTCAATAGCTCTCAATGTTATCCAGAATATATAATAGAATACACTAATAAACCTCGTGAAATGTGATCAAATCTTTTGTGGATTATGGTACTTGTGCTACTTTCACAGTTCCTTAAGATTAACGTTTGACAGCTTTCCGTATTCACTATAAACAATTATATTGCTTAAGGTATTCTATCTGGCATACTGCACTTTTCTTACCATTGTTTCATTCTGATCATTAGAAAGATGAGTTGCTGCAAACTAAATCAAGAACTCTTGGAAGAGTCTTACACAAAAGTGAGAAAGTGCCATGGCTAAAACTTAAATAACAGATGGCAAAATTTAAGAGTTGGTATTTGAGATAACTGAGAATATCATAGGCCAATACGAGTAGGCATTGAAGAAGTCTATCATTGATGTTTGCATTTTTGCTGCTACTTTTTGTGTTGGGTTGTACCTATCGCTAACAGTTTATGCACAGTTGTACAAAGTTTGCACATTAAGCTTCTATGCCCAACTTTTGTGATTGGCATCTTATGTGCCATGATTCATTTCCCATCAGTTTAATTATTTCCACAATGAAACTAGATGACTATTTGGGTTCTTGTTTCCACTGATCTTAAATGCAAATTAGATGTTGGAGATATGTGCTCTGTTTCACTTAAATATAATTATGTCTAATGAATTTAATTAAATGACCTCACAAAGCTCTGATGGCACTCTAGCTTCACCTTGTTTTGAAGCGCGTCTTTCATCGAATATGACAATTGCTAATTTATTTGTTTACTTAATGTGGCCTCAATGGCCTAATGTGGTCGAAATATTTTTTTCTAATTCAAAAAATGAAGGAAAATTAGCAGGAGCTCTTGTAAATAGTTTCTGTCTTGTTTTTAACTAGTGATAGCCTTTGCTGAATCACTCATTTTTAATTCTTTCCCTTTTGTGTGATATTTTGGATTAATAAAAATTTTGTTCCTATCCTGCTTATTAAGTACAATAGCTTGAAGTGTTATCATTAAAGTCCATTTACCATCAGGGTGCTTGACTACTTTTTGAACAAGACTTGTCTGGGCAATTGATTAAGTGGAATGAATGATTTACAAGAGATCATTATTTTTTAAGTGAAGTATCGATAATTTTCGAGTTTTGACCATCAGGAACTGAGTTTGGGACAAAGTAAGGTCCATGGAAGCTGAGCACATTATCAAAATGGTGGTCTTTGGATTATCCAAAATTTTGAGAAGTTGAAGTCCTGCCTTAGCAAATGAGAAAATTCATTCTCATTGCGGCCTTGGTGCGTTATTTTTTTATCTATTTCGGCCCCTTTAGCAGCTGCTGCCACCCTCGTAAATATGCACGATGAAGAAGAGGAAAATTTTTTTATTAACCTTAAAAAGTTCTGGCATGTGCTGATGTAGCAAAGAAAAAAAGGTCATCTCATCAGGAGTGGCTTAGTGGCCATGGGAATTTTCCTCAGATTTTGGTTAATATCCCCAATTACGAAATTCTACACAAATCCCTGTATTTAAATTGAGTGAATAAAATACATACACTTTATCGTTTGGATGAATAATCGTCGCCAATCTGAGGGCCCCTCTTTAAACCAAAAACGTTATATCATACAATAAAGGCTAAACTCCTGGTAAGCGTTTCGTCAAAAATGGGCACTTTTCAAGTTCTTTTAGTACTTCTACCTTGTCAATTTCTATGATTGATATCTCAAAAGTTTAATACCAATACCTTTTTAGAACATTTTAAATTTACAAAAATTTAAAATAATAATTTTAAAATCAATAGCTTTTTCATCTTTGCGTTCAGCTTTTGTTTAATTTTTAGCTTTCTGTAGACTGGCTGTCCATAGTATGCACGTGGTAAATATATGCTTCTTTGCGCCCGCACGGTCTAGAACTTGTTCAAATCATCTTAGTTACGCAACGGACTTTAATCAAACAAATAAATTAATAAAGCATGGTCTAATGCAGGGTTGTGAAACATTTTTCATTGCTGGGCCACTTTTGAACATTGGAACAACAATTTGGGCCAGTCACTGTCAAAAATATGTAATTTGTATGACAACTATTGTGAATATATTTTTAAACAATGCAGACAAATGAGAGTAAGTCTAGTTTTAATAATGCGAGGCTTGGTATTTTGTGTTTTTGCACAATTTATCAACGTCCGCTCTGACTGATGTGGTAGCAAATCGAAGCTGACTAGTCAATGACCATTGATCGTCTGTGAGCTGATTTCGGTATCTGTCTTTAGTAAATTCCATTCTTGATAACTGCTCACATTGTTGTAAGCACGAAGGTGAAATCTGTCCCCTTTCTAGCCCCTAAAAGTAGGTCTATATAAATATCAACCGATAAAGATAAAAAATATGAGGATTTCTTTACAAAATAGAGAATAGATTAGAGAGTCAGGGAATAGTATTCAGAAAATTTTAAAAAATCGGGGACTATTTTTTTTAATATCCGAAACTTTTGAAGCAGAATTTGCGACTGAACTAGAGGTCGGACCGGGAGCATTTTTCGTTCCAGGTACCGTCCCGGTCTCGACAGTCTATTTCCCGTCCCGATCTAAAAATAATTAAATCATTCCCGGCCCCGTCTAAAATTTCCGTTCAATCCCGAAATCAATTTCATGTTTCTTGATATTCCGCCTTGGAGCTCCGACAGGGATCCTCAGAGGAGTTTCCCCCGTCTTCAAAAGTTTCGGCCTTATGGTTCTCCTTACGTTTTCGGGGGTCGGGCCGCCTCCGATGATCAGCCGGATGTCTCTGTCGGTTTTAACCTTCGTGACTCAACGTTTTATGGTTGGCTAAGGGAGGCTCTCGTTGGCCTTATGCCGATCGCTTCTGCCAAGATTGGCGACTCCAAACGCTCTCATTGGCTTTCTCATGTCGTCTACTTACCCGCTGTGAACCAACTAACTTCGACTATGTGAGGCTCTCTTTGACCTTCTTGTGTCGATCGCGTTCACCCCAGTTGTCTGCAGCGGCCATGAAAGCTCTCAATGGCTTCTTCATACCGTGTACTTAATATACACGTATGCAAAATGGGGCTTATAATTTCTTTGCAGCGGCAGTCGGAGATAAGCAGGCGGGCTTCTATGCGTCCGTGGTTTGGTTCGTAATTGATAGTGATTAATGAGCCCATGGTCGACCCATTTCTCCCGACATTACCGCATCTCTCGGCCAAGGAATTGGCCCCGTCCCGGTTAATTATTTTTGCCGGAGGCCGACGGCTTTCGCCGGCTTTGCTGGAGTGGCCTCTGAAAACTTCTTCTGGCTCCTCATGTGCCAGATCCAGAATGATGCCGCTTCTGCTGCCTCAGACATCCTTGTCATAGCCTTTGTTCTTTCTCGGCTAGGCATTCGAATCTTCGTGAGGAAAGCGTAAGTCGACCTGCCGTCTACGCCCCTTGCGCCAAATAATTATTTAATTAGGCCAATTATTTAAAGACAATGATAAGATAATTTATTATATTATTTATTTGTTTTATACACTAAACGCACTCATAGATTTATTTATTCAAGTAAACCTTCGTTATTTTTTACTCTGGTCAAACCGTCAAGAGTTGGTGGTTTTAAAGTCGATGTCCTAGATTGGTTTAAAGTCCCGCGCACAAAAAAAGACTGATTGCTCGACAAACTTTACTTCTTGCGGAAGGGAGAATAGCTTTCTGTTTGAAATATTGTTGTTTGCTAATGCATGACTTTCGATATTTCAACATCCCGGAAGTTCCACTGGCATTAGAATATTGGATTAGTACATGACACGCCTTGCACTGCACAAAATCAGTGCTATAACCATCAACCAAAGCTTTTCCAAGCAATACTGGATTTTTCATAATATAATTCAATTTTCGAAATTCTTTCAGGTGTTTTACTAATATGTTATTAACTTCGATCTTTGTCATTTTCTTAACTACAACTGATGAAGTATTCATAAGTATTTTATCACTTGACGACGATGAAGCCATTATAAAAATTATATAGACTTGATGGAACTGAAGTTTTGATAAAAATGAATATTTCTTTGGTATGTGTAGGATCGCACATCCATCATAATCACGTGCTGATCCTAGCCCTATCAGCGATGACTTACCAGGCGCGCATCCTTTGTTTGTGGACATCCTCCTTTGTCCTGACTGGCTATTTAAGAAGCTAA
>MPNW01000627.1:7755-20510 GCA_011800805.1 Hirudo medicinalis
GTCGCTCCAGTCCAGGCAGCAGTGACCGGCATAAGAAGGCCAAAGAGAGCCTCTCATAGCCGGCGGTAAGCGTTGGGTTCCGAAGGATAAAGAAAAACCGACAGGGACATCCGGCTGATCACCGGATACGGCACACCCCCCCCCGAAAACGTCAGGAGATTCAAAGGGCCGAAACATTTGAAGACGGGGGAACCTCCTCTGAGGATCCCTGTCGGAGCTCCAAGGCGGAGTATTAAGAAACAGGAGGCAGAACAGAAGTTGATGACAGCTGTCCACTCAAGTGTACCCATACAAGAAATCCTGGTAGCAGTCAACCATAGGTGATGATGTCCCAGTGGCATCCTCCATTTTAGCCAAGGAAAAACCAAGAAGAAGATCCCAGTACCTCCAACTAGAACTGCTGATTATGCAGTTAAAGGACTGGAAGTTGCCTTAGGATACTACAAGCATGTGAGGAATAAAGTAAAGACACTGCAGTTGAAGTCTCTCATAAGAGATGCCAAGATGAGAGTTTCAAAGACCAAGAAGCAAGCTGATATCACTTCATATTTTTCTAGAAAATAAAATTTGTATTGAAATAAAAATGTATTACATTGTTGATGTGATAAAAGTGCTTATAATTTATATGTGATTTCGTTTACATGTCAAATATGCATTATCAATAAAAATTAAACCAAGGTCAAGCAGTTTGGACCTTGATCACCATGGCTTAATGGCCCTGTACTGTATTATGAGTTTAAATAAAGTCCTTACACTTTTTCCAATATTGTTGAGTTGAATGCCCATATGAAGCTTTTCTAGATTTAATGTATGAGGTTCAACAGCCACAACTTTGTGACCCATTAAGGCAGCAGTTATGCTGTAAACACCAATGTTAGCTCCAATATCAAATACTCCCAACTCATCGTCAGAAGCTAAAATCTGCTTAAATACTTCAAGAGAGTTTCTTTCCCACAAGCTTTCTTTTGCTATGGAAAATGAAATATGTTTGTCAATATTGAAAGGGTGTATGCAAATAAAAGCTTTGTGTTCCATCTTCAGAGTGATACATTCGGTCACTTTAACTGGAATGGCTTCTCCCGGGTTGTACAATTGACATTTGGCCGGACCCCCATAAAGTTTCCCAAGTCGAGAATCTTTTAGAAATTGACAGATTAAATTACTCTTAAATAACTTTAGACACAATTATGAATTTGCAGCTAGCCTCTCTTGTCTTTAATATTCTGTCTAAATGATTGCTTGACTATACAAATAGAAAACAAAATAAAACCGATGTAAATTTTTCTAGCACTATTTTGTCACAAAAAAAAATTGTATTCCAGTGATTCAAATGTCAAACTGATTGAAATAAGGACCACTCGTTTCATCGCCATATATTTTTGTTTATTGGACAATCATATCCTTACCATGAGAAACACTTCTAATCAACGAAAAACTATCAACTTCTTTCCTCAAGATGAGGCCCTCTAAACCAATGTCATTTTCTTTTACAGCAATCGTCAATAAAATAAAGGTAACGAACGTAAAAAGAAATAACAAAACAATAAATGTCATAACTAATGTCGTTGGTCGCTTCCAAAAATTCGCGATACAACCAAAAACAGCTAATTGTAACGAAGCCATAACTCATCTGAATACGAAGCACGGCACAAGCCTTGTACAAAATCTAAATAAACATGTAGCCGGTCGTTGATATATTAATACATAACATAGAGATGATCTCGAAGTTAGAAATTGCTTCAAAATTGGTGAAATTAATTAATTAAAAAATTAGTCATAGAAGAAAAAAAATAATTATGTTCACATATTCTGCAATTTCATTTTTTTGTTAATTTACGATGTCCTGAGCAATGCTTCGGTCTTTTGACCCCCAAAATGCAACAAATAAATGATGTTCATCACGATCGCTCTCTTAGTCGTCATCATCGTTCTCAAAATAGCCCAAGACAAAATCTAGAGTTTCTGTGTTGTTGGACCACGACGCCGATTCAGTTGCTTACACTTAACCTTCTAATGCTTCTGCTTGTCTGTTACCTGCCTGTAAACTTGTGTTGTCGATCTCCACTTTTATCCCGTTCTTTTCGAAACTGGCCAATGAGTTTGAAGAGTGACGGATGATGAAAATCGATTGTTGAAAACTGCGATGCCATGCTTTCTCTAAATTATTGTTCTAGATCGCGAACCAAGGTTCTGTTCTGCTGTTCCGTAATTGTTTTGCCAATGTAGTTGCCTTTCCAGTAATCGAATCTACATCCTTCTACAAGATAAGACAGAAGAGACTCAGGTTTTCAAAAAGGTTCGTCAGCTAAAGTCATTACTTAACATGTTATGTATGATGGCAAACTGAAACAGCCAGTCAAAATACTGTTAAACATGGTTTCCCAATCGTTCAACTGGCTGGATGACTTTTCCATCTTGGCCAATGTTTTTGGAGGAAAGTGCAGGAACTTCATCTGACAGACCGCTATCGTGACGATGAAAGCATCCGTGTCCATGTCAAGAAGCTTTTGGCTTTAAGTTGTGTTTCGAGCGTTGACGTCACAAATGCATTGGAAATGTTGATGGAAAGTTTTCCGAGGGAAATTGATCCAATGCTCGATTACTGGGAAGACAACTACATCGTAAGAACATCAGAGCAGAATCTCGGTTTGCATACGGCAACACAGAAACTCTCGATTATCTACGTGGAATTGCTTACAATCTCAAAATTTAACTAATTTACAACTTCATTTAGTTAATTAAGTTTTTAAAATAAATTTTTGCAATCAATCAACGGTCCATTACATACCATCATGACATGAGAAAAAGTCTCGTCTCCACTGAATTATGGTATGGATTGAATTGATACCCGATCTTTGGTTTTAATGGGGACTCTCTTCTGACAGATATCACAAGAGTCAACATAAGATTTCCATTTCGGGAAACCAAAAGTTAAGCTTAATTCTTTGGCATGTTGATTTATTGGCTAAATTCTCTCTGTCTCCTAGACTTTTTGGGCTCGCCCATACACTTGGTCGACACCTTTCCAAGCAGGTCTTGGAGATGACTCCTTCTACACAACTTTCTTCAGCTCTTTCCCGAGCGTTTGATCCAGCTCGTTCCAACTCACTTTATGCTTAGCTGAAGGGAATGCGATCCTTGGTCTTGGTGGGGCTAGCATCTTGAGGAGGACTCGAAACACACTCGGGACTGGTGACGTTCGACGATTTGCAACCATTCAAACATGTGGCAGTACGCTGTTCAACCTCGAGTAGACAGCCTTTTTTTCTCCTGTGGATCTTCAATCCCTTGCTATTATACATGTATAAGATACGTATATAAGATAAGATATGTAGGCCTATATATGTTTAACTTTATAGTTTAGTACTGCCATTTTGATACTACTTTGCTTCATGCTAATTGTAGATTGTCTGATAAGATGATATTATTTTCTTTATTTTGCTATTAATTACTTCATTTGTAATATTATTTTAATAAGTTGTACGAAAGGAGAACATGAAATTCGCGAGGGGGAGGGGCGTTGGGGATGTCAAGGGGCCCAAGAGAAGCTCGAAGCTTAGGGGCCATGCCAGGGGCAATGTCCAAAGGGGGAGGCGCACTCCCGACTATTGGTTAGCACCTCCGATTACAAAATCTTATTTACCTCCCTGGGTGCAAGTGCCCAGGACCAAATAACATTTTTTGGGCCGGCCAGGGGTTTTAAAATATCATAATCGATCTTTTTTGCTTTTCCATTACCAAATTGACGTATGTGATATGCCTCGTTCTGGTTTCAAAGTTTATACTTTGGCTTATTCTCATAATAGTTGAATCCAATTAAAAATTTTGTATAGAATGATGTTCTATGAATAATTTCATTAAGAAAATCAAATTGTAAAATACTTCATTAAATAAAGTTCAGCACATCGCCGGAATATAAAACAGCAGACGTAGTGCTTCAGAGTATTTGATTAGATTGTGTGTGAAGATGGAAGAGGTCCGGGCGTTAGAGAAGGCTATAAGTGATTTAGGTATGATTACGATTTTTTAAAACAGATTTACAGATTTTTTAATAGTTGGTGATATAAAGACCTTGGTTGTCATATTTTATTTTGTTTGGATTTCGTACATCGATGATATGGGATATAGATTATTCGCATTCGATACATTTTAAATGGTTATATTTATTACATTTAAGTTATATTTTTTGAAGCATTTGACAATCTAATGAAGCAAAAAGCCATAAATCAAGAGTACTATTCGTTTCAAGGTTTTATTCCAAATGTTAATTTATGACTATTTTTATTTGCTTTTAAAAAAATCGATGTATGACAATGCAGCATGTGAAAAAGCTCTTGAAGTGGTAAAACATGAAGGTAGCAACCTGATAATAGAGAGAAATGAACATAAGAAGACTGAAAGTTTATTTGAAATTCAGACCAGAAGTTACAATTCTCATCTAAATAGGTTGTATATGGTTTTAAAATGTAAAATATAATTTGTGCAATAGTAATTTATGCTTCTATCATGTTAACAGAACTTTACTTCAGAATACCTAACATGTTAATTAACCTGACTTTGAGTATCCAAAGCTAGCAATATAATACCTAGAATAATACTAAAAATAACTAATATAAAATCAAGGGAAATATTGAATTTGGAAAAACCTTATGATGTTGATTAATTTGCTTAGCTTAGGGGATTCTTGTCATTTAATGGATGAAAAGAGTAAACTACTCCTGGAAGAAGTTATCATTGTGGAGAACAAATTTCAAAAGCTCTGGTTGTTTATTAATTTGGTTTACTTAACTTAACTTTCTAATTTATGCATTTTAGCTAATGGTAGCTAATAGTAAACAAGTAATAACATTTAATTAATGGATGCAATTTGCAGAATTTTCAGGAATTGATCACAGTTAATGCAACTTGTGATTTAAATATATTTTACTAAGTATCTGTATTATATTAATTAAGTTATTGTTTAGTTTGGAATAAGAATTAATAGATAAACGTTACCAAACGTATTGGAATTCAACTTTGTATCTTCGCTATTTAAGTTAATAAAAGTTGAAAAATCTATTAAAATTTATTATTAACCTCCGATAAATGGCATCAAAGTAAAAGCTTTGTAAATGTGTATCTAACTTTATGAAATTAAATTTAAAATTTTTTATTATAAACAATGTTCCGAAGACTGATACCCAATTTTTTAATAGCCCAACTTGTTTCAAAAGTTAGTTGGGACACTTCCTTTAAGATTCGTGAACCACTCCCCTTTTATTATTTTCATTTAAACAGGTTTTGTTAAATCAAGCTCGCCACGTAGAGGAGATTGCTTTATCAACTATCCACTTGCACTGTTTTAAGTGTTTTCTTTCATTATGAACTATTTCAGCACTGTATGAGTTTACATAAATATTACTTAATCCAGATGTCTAGAAAAATGGGAAATATATTGTTTTTCTGATGATATATTTATGTATTCATCATTTACAAACTAGGAGTTTTCATAAAGTCTAAATGAGTACTTTTCCTTTTCCATTTATAAATGTGCTCAATGGCTTAATCTTCCACTTTTAAAAGTAACTCGCTTTAGTTTAGGATGATCTTAAAAGCTGTTATTGCTACTTGCAGTTACACATTAATTTTAATAATTACCTAATCATACAGCACATCCTTCAAGGAAGAATTGATGGGCTACAAAGCACTGTACAAAGAATTTGTAGATGCATATGAAAAGTTACAAGACGTTGTTATAAACAAAACTATTGAGCTTAACATTGCAGTTCTAAAAGAGATGGTAATAGATATTAAAGAAAAAATCAACTCTATAAATTTTGAGTTCAAACGAAATAAATGCCTTCAAGGTTAAATTTAATGCATTTTATTTAATAAGACATTTATGCTTCTAAGGAATTTGTTATCATTTTAAGGGCAATTTGCTGTGACCTGTGATGCGGAAGTAGATGAACAAAAATTTTTCTTTTCAATGTGAGATTTTTTCAGGAGCACATTTTTATGACTATACAATGAAATGCCGTCTAATTTTTTTTTTGAGAAAATGCCAGTGGTGTTAATGGAATATTATTGATTATGTTAAGATAATATAATTACAGTGTTTCATGGGGGTTAGTTCTTTTATGAAGGGCCACTTTTACTTATTTCATATTAAAATGTATTCCAACTTAATGTCGGATAGCAACAACTTTCACTTATTGTTCCACTCCGTTTGAACGTTATAACAATTTTGGAATAGAAATATATATTGTCATCTAACCTATTGCGTTCATCACATCTTGGCTCACTCGTTTGAATTTCCTTCTGTTACTGATTATGGCTGTTCTGTTGATTATGTTATGTGTGAGAATTATGATTGCTAAGTCCACACGACTATGTGACTGCTTAACTGAACAGGATCAACTAAAAAGTTGTATTGCAACTGCCCCGTACTTTTCTTATTGTGCAAAAACTTCTTTCTTAATTGGACTTTACTGCTATCTTGCAAGTTGATCAGCATCATTGAAAATTTTCTTAGAATTTCTATTCTGCAATCTAAGTGGAAGCAATTCATAATTGCGCTCCTGGTATAGAAGGAAATTTATGATTGCACTTTAGTTAATCTAAGTCATGAATTTTCTCTCTGTCCTCTTCATAATTGACAAATTGGAGCGAATCCTGAAGTAGTTAAACTTTAAACCAATCTTGAAAGGGTATTTTTCTTATGACCCAAACTGTTGAAGAATTCAATGCAGGTTTTTCTCCTTAACCTTCGCAGTCAATCGCCAGTGCTGTAACAAAGACATGCTTAACTCATTCTAAGATCAAGTTAATTATTTAATCATTGATAGTGTTGCTGTAACCTTCGAATTATTTCAAACTTCTAAACTACAGGTTTCCTCTAAAATGGAGTTCCTTCAGTGGAACCTTCCTTTATTTAATCTGGTTGAGCATTATTTTATCTCTTATAGAGACCTAGAATCCAATCTTTCATTTGAACAATCAAGAATTGAATGATGAATCATGATTGGACATTGATTAATTTTGTTGATCTATTAATGAGATTTTAATTTTTTCCTTAACGTGATCTCAGGTTAGGTGTGATTAAAACTTTCTCCTCGGTTGCATTAAGTGACTTCATGGTTTGGTGAAAACTACGATCATAGAGTGATTTTATAAGTAGTTGCTGCTTCATATTTAGCAAATAATCAACATAGGGGATTATTACAATAGCTGGCAGCTATTATATTTTATAAGTAGTTGCTGCTTCATATTTAGCAAATAATCAACATAGGGGATTATTACAATAGCTGGCAGCAAGAATGTTGCATAATCATGGTATTAGCAGGTAATACCACCCACTTGTGAATTGAATATTTGCTCAATAAGACCAAGTATGAATTCTGCATTTAGTGAGCCCAGTGATTTATAACAATGTGTTGTGGTCAACAAATATATTTAACCACTCCTGGTACTACAAATCCACCTTTATTAATTAAATCGTCCTATGGGTCGCTTCTTTATTTCTGGCAATCAAATTATCCGATTCATAAAGTTAATATAATACTACTACTGGCAATCAAATTAGCTCGGTCTTAGCTAGGCCGTCAAGAGCTAGCCACCAATTCTAGTTTTGCCATATTCTAATTTCTGGACAAAGGAGATGGTCTCGGCTGGTCACAAGTGGAAACATTGAACATTACATTAAATTTGGAGGCAAAAAGTGTTGTGACGCCATATTGATTGGTGTTGACTTTGAGTTGTTAAGTTCGGGGTTTCTTCCTGTCTATCTGTCTCGTGCTCGCGGTTTTAATAACAGTGATTTTGTGATGATAATAAAGTCACCTGAACTGTGTTCAACAGTTAAAATAATAAATAAACATAACATAATATAACTGGCGCAGTCGACAGTTAAAAAAAAACAGTAGTTGGAAAACTCTGTATTAATAGAGATACTAAAGCAGTCTCAAGAAAACTACGAAAGATTGCTGTCATATTTGGTTCAACAAGACTACATGCGAGGGGACATTAAGTTCGAAGCTTTTGAATCGAGAAAGGAACTTTTTGTAGACTATTCAAAAGTTCCAGACTTTCGTCAAAATACTGTCTATACCAGACAGGAAAATTCCTCAAGTATTCCTCACAATTCAAACCCCAGAAATATATAAATTGTTAGAAACAAAATCGCAACAAGGGGAGCATACAAATGTGGACAATTTCAGCATGGAAAAGATTATTGAAACATGAAAGAAGCATTTGACACAAAAAGGTTTGTCATTAGAGAAAGATTCAAATTTTGGTCATGCATGGATAGAAAAGCAGGCGAATTGATACAGGAATTTGTGACAAGAATAAGACAGGAAGTTGCAGCATGTGATTTTTCCTCAGTTAAAGACCCACTGGATGAAGCAGTGACTACAAAATTTATGTGTTCTGTAAATGATGAGGCCATATTGAAACCTCTACTCAACATGAAAAGCAGTGATATCACTTTCAATAGAGCTGTGGAAATAGCCATGGAGGCAACCAAAGCTGCAAAAGAGACAGTGAATGAACCTCAAGTGGAAACAGAAAAAGAAACAATAAACAAAATTAGAGCCCATTATCAGAATGAGTCAACAACAAAGTCAAAGTGGTTAAAGTTTGGTTTCAAAAATCATCCAACAAGAGAATGCACCAAGCAGACAAGCAGAAACTTTATTGCAAATTCTGCCAGAATTGTAGACATATGGAAGCTGTCTGCTACAAAAAAACAACTTTTGCAAGAACGAAGGACATATTGAACTGAAATGCCAATCAGAATTTCTTTTATTGCTGAAAACACAACAACATTGAAACAAGACATTCAAATTAGCAGCAAAGGAACTTTTAAATTCCTTGTGGATAGTGGCTCAAGAGATAGTTTTTGCTCAAAAAATATTTGGAGAGAACTAGGAAGTCCAAAACTCAGTATCAACCAAACAAATTATCAAGCTGCAACAGGCAACAAAGTTATGGTTCAAGGATGTTTCAGAGCCTAGATAAAAATTGAAAGGGTCATAAAATGAGACTCCAGTTGAATTAAATGTTGTTGATGTTTCAGAGCTATTAGAAAGAAAAGCAATAAAAGATTTATCTATTGATGTTAACAAACTTGTTCAGAGTGATGTAACGGCAATTTTGAACTCAGGCACGGATATTTTGAAAAAGTAGCTATCATCACAAGCCAATTTGAACCAAGAAAGTCTATGGTGTGATCTACATGTACTCTGATCCAAGGCTTACCTGGAGGAATCCATGGATGGATAGTTGCTTTGGCTGGAGCATTAGTTGGAGATGGTAACTGAGCAATGGCATCCACCTGATCTCCTTTGTTTATTCCATCTTTCGAGAGGAAGTGACCTAGATATTTCACTGATGGCTCTGCAAAAACACATGTTTTTAGATTGCACTTCAAGCCTTTATCTTGAAGTCTTTGTGCATGCATCTGAGATTATTTAAATCATCTTCAGTGTGGCTCCACTAACTAGGTTATCATCAAGATATACAGCAATGCCTTCCAAATCACCTATCAACTGGTCCATTATTTCTTGGAAGTATTTTCTGTAAAAGGACTCAATGGGTTCTCAGAGCAAGCCTTCTTTGACTTTCAGCATTCAACTTTATTTGATTATATGCATCAGCTAAATCGAGTTTTGTAAAACAATGCCCACCTCCTAATTTTCTCATTAACTCTTCAGGTAGTGTCATTGGCTCAACTTGGATGATAAAGATGTTTCTGAGAGTGCATCTAAAATGAAACATGACAAATGTGGTGGTGCTTTTGCTGAAGGTGTTGATCTGGAATCTGGCAGAGGCTGTGGTGCAATCCAGTGATGGTAATATTTCTGCAGCGATGGCTATTGCTAAGACAACAGTGTCTTAATTAAAGAACCAATTTAGCTTGCCTGATATTCAGTAAAAAAAACTGAAAAAGATGGCCACTGCATCTGTTGCCAGTTGGTCTTCATATCCAGTGCAACTGTTGATTGAAGGACGGGTAGTCCAGATGTTTGTGATGGCGCAGGTACAGAGCACAAGAACTGAAGACCTTGGGAGACAAAACATACGAGATGTGGTTGGAACAGCCAAGGCATGGCATAGCTACTAGACAAATTGACACCTTTATAAAGTTATAGTTGTTAAAATATTATTAGTCGATTAAACACCATCGTTCTTGTATAGTTGTGGCCAGCATAATTTCTTTAATTTTTTCTTTTCATAAGAATATGTATATTGCAAGGATATTGTCTGTAATTACATTACTACATGCTAGTTTTGATGTACCTTTGTCGTTCGCTCGATTTACCATGTGTTTCCCTCGCGTGACAACTTGCAGACATGGAAGATCACGCAGGATGCCAATTGCGAGCTCTGCGGAGAGGCAGACTCTCAGGCATGTACTATCCGGTTGCAGCTATGCACTGGCCCATGGCCACTTCACATGGCGCCACAATCAGGTCCTGCTTGTGGCAATCGAGGCAGTAAAGATATGCCTGCTCTAGCGCCAACGCCCAGGAATAGGTTCCTCAGAGAAGTGCTTATTTCCTGCGTGAGGGCGCTTCTCAGTTTGCAGAGCCACAATGAAACACATTCTAGAGAACGCCAATGATTGGAAAGTAGCGGCCAATGTTAAGGGAATGAGGCACCATCCCCAGGTGCTAGTTGAAAGCGGCAAGAGACCGGACGTGATACTGTCATCATCAAAGGCAGACACTGTTGTATTGGCGGAGCTGAAGGTACTATGGTAAGATAGAATGGGGAATAATAACATGAAAGAGGACCCTTACATGGACTTGAAAATGGATCTAAAGCAGAAAGTACTTTACGGGTTACAAAGTATGGTTCTTTGCCTTTGAAGTCGGTGCAAGAGGTTTGGTCAGCCGATCTAACTATATTTTCTTGGGGGACATCGGTCTGACCAGCAAAGTTAGATCGAAGGTCATGACAGATATGTCCAGAGCTGTCGGAACTTGAGGAGTTTCAATTACTATAAATTGTGCTTGGACATGCAAAATGAGAGCTAATTATAACTAATTATGAAGGGTCGATGGCCGGAGAAGTTTGTATTGTTTGATTGGCAGTCCCAACTACAAAATCTTATATAACTCCCTGGTCAGTCACAAGTTCTAACAATGTTTTTTGAAAGTTTGTTTGAATAAGAAATACATTGATAGAAAATGGTCTAATGAGGTCAATCGGTCGCGCTTCGAGGAAAATGTTATAGAATGTATTTTAATTGTATGTAATGTGGCGGCTCAATATTTTCAATCAAACTAGTTTTGTTAAAATAAGCTCGCCATTTAGAGGAGATTGCTTTTTCAACTATTCGCTTACACTGCTTTAAGTACATAAAAACACATAATTTAATATTATATAATAAATTTGTGAATCTCAAAACTTAAATTTTAGTGGTGAATCCTTGTTCAAAAGAATTGAATTGGAAAAAAAGTTAAAAGATGGTGATATTATTCATCACTATATTAAAAAAAGCTTGGAGGTCGTAGTTTGTACATTTTTTGGTTTTCTCTGCTAGTGGATTAAGTGAAGTAATTAAATGGCTAAGGAATTAATTAATTAAATTAGAACGATTGTCAAAAGCACAAGAATATGGATGTGCGCATGGCTAACGAATTTGTGACATTTGAACCACTTCAAACTGCTACAGCCGATATATCATTTCCGAAAGTCTCCGATGAATTAAGGTTGTGCCTTACTTGTTTATAGATTCTACAAATATTAGTAGTTTGGGACGAATTTATACATGTAGATATTATAATTTTACAGTTTCAAAAAAGAACATCTCTTGAACCTAAAGCTTGATTCTCCACCTTCTCTTGGCTTGACTAAAATTAGTAGACCGAGCAGAACATATCAGGAGGCGAATTTTGCTTCAAGTGAATTGGATCTCCACGAGTCAAACAAATACGGCACGAGTGTGACCACGAATGTTTCTGTTGATATAAAAAAATTGAAGCTGGATTCCTGTGATAATATGCTTTCTTTAAGCCTTCCTAAATTAAGTCAAGGAAAATCCAGCCACCCCTTCCAAAAAAAGGTAAAATTTTCAGTCAAAGCTGTAAAGATGATTAGTGTTGTCGCATTTTAAATTTAGTTGTTAAGTCTTATTTGGAGGCCTGTTCAGTTGGAATTTCTCATTTCATGATTCACCCTAAACAATTTATTGCTTATTTCGCCTTGACATTACTTCTTTTGGCACACTTCGTTATCTCGGGGGAACGTGTTCAACAGGCCAACAGTTAAACTTATTCAAGCGCGGGATTTTGACCCTCGCTATCGTCTAAACCATTTCACCAAACGTTTAACAATCTGGCGATTAACACCGACGAAATTAACTCGCCCGAAGGAGTATGCGGCGGATAATAGATACATCCCTGCCTTTGCTTTTCGAAAACCCTGCAATATTTTCTCATGAACAAAACTCGTTAACTTTAATCCTAGGAACGTTCAGTTCTTTAATTGTAAATTAGCTGTACTAGCTTCTTTAATTGTACCGTTACACTACCGGCGTTTAGTTTAATTCGATTTTTATTTCCGTCAATATTCGAGGTACTTGAATTGGTACTCTTGTGCTGTCTCACTCCTTCAAGATACTTGCTACCGTTAAGAAACACCAACTCGTATAGTTCTCGAGGTAAGCAAAGTTTGGCAGCGTTTAAGAAGGAATCAAGACAACACCGCCGCCTGATCAGCGGGTATGGCCCATCCCCGGAGAACCTCAGAGGTTTCATGGGCCCAAG